>JAQQZY010000015.1:19621539-19633936 GCA_030068375.1 Ostorhinchus rueppellii
TTATTATTATTATTATTATTATTATTATTATTATTATTAATAATAATAATAATAATAATAATAATAATAATAACAACAATAAAATAAAAGTAATGATCGCTGCAGTGTTTGGTGTTTTTATTTGAGTATTTGTGTGTACCTGGGCGAGGGGGGAGGTGGAGAGGTTGGGCTATTTTCAGTCGACTCTTTAGATCCTCCCATCTCCTCTGGTCCACAGTGAGCAAAGCAGTGCCCTGGTGACGGTGAATCAAAAAATATAAACATAGGAAAACATGTTCTGCTGCTCTGGATTCCTGATAAATTGTACATACTTTGAAATTCTAAAGTACTGACTTTTGCTTTGCTTATTTTAGACAAATGTGTAAAACTGTTACCTTGTTTTCATTAAAGTTTGCAATAACAACCCCTACAAACAGAGTGAGTCCAATCATGCATCCCAGAAACACAAAGACGTGGATGTAAATGCCATGGATCTGCATAAACAGACATGAGGTAAATTGAGTTGTGCATCAGTCATAACCTCGGTTTAGTATTGAAGAACACAAAGAAATTAACCGAAAAGCTAAAATTGGGTTTAGTACCGGTCCAACTCGATGAATGATGACATCTCGGACTTCTACCCAGCCTTTCAGTGACAGTACTTCAAACAGCGCCAACATGGCATTTCCAACATTGTCGAAATTAAAATTACGAGGGTTTGCCCTGTAGAGACAAAATGAATATATCAGGTTCTGGCTCTGTTAAAAAAAAAAAAAAAAAAGTTAAACTTCAAAGCAATAATAGAAGAAGCAGCCGCACTACCAGACTCTAGGGACCCAGAAACCTGGTTTCTTCTCCCCTTCTCTCAGTTTCAGGTTGAGGTTTTTAGAAACACTGACATTGATTCTAAATATGCCATGACACTCCTCCTGTAACCAAACACACAGAAAACAGAAAGGGTTTTTTCTATTTAGCATAAGAATAACCGTTGTAGTTAAAGGAAATAAAACAGTATTAAGGGAGGAAACCCTTGGATAAAGGAAATCATTGATTTTACTGGGGAAATCCCCTTTACTTATTCAGCACGTAGTTTTCTGCAGGGAGTGATGGGAATGGGAGAGGATGGTTTAGTGAGGAGATTAGGTTTCTTCCTGTACCCGTTTAACGATATGGGGGTCGTTGCACTTGGCAAGCTTTCCGGCAAACAGTTGAACTCCAAAGCTTGCAAACACCAGCATTAGCGTGAGGAGCAGAATGGAAACCTGCAGGAGAATCAATCATGAGTGTATAGCAGACAGTTCGGCATAATCCAAGCCTGAGAGATTAGAGAACAAGCTAAAGATGTCTGGTGTGGACAAGAAAATCCAAATCAGACAGAGGGTTTAACTACTGTAAACTGCAGAGAATGTAATTTTAGCGGAGACACTTGCATTGCATTGCAGATTTAACCAGTAGCACAGAATAGTATAGGTTTGTATGTGAACGTATGTGCAAGAATGACACAGACGTTACATCAGAACATAAAAAATTCCAAAAACGATGAGTTAAGTTGAAAAGAAAAAGCAAAGCATATATGAGTAAGAATATAATGATAATATGAGTACGAATATTCGGGCATAACATTCATAATCACAGTATCAGTCTGTGCAATTATATAATAGAGAAAAGGCCACTAGTTTAAGGTGTTCTAATTACAGGAAAGAAAAAAAAATAAATTAAACACAGTCTGGTGATATTGTGGTCACGATGAGCAGAGAGGTACTGTGTAAAACATGAAAAACGAAAGTATTATTTTAAAACTGTTTATATCTTTATGCTAATTTTGAGTTCATATAATTGAGGTAATTAAAATGAGTAATATTCGACTTTTCCTTAAATAGCAAGCATGAAAACTAAATCGAACCTGCAATATTACCCATAATAATTGCAATATGACATTTTCACCAAATCACAAAGCTCCAAATTACATATACGGGTAAATGCACAAAAATATCATATTTTTTTGCTTATTTCATGAGGAGGCTGGGGAAGTGGAGGAGTTTATTTTTCACAGATGTATAGGCCAGTGAGCAGAGTGGTATGCATTCATGCCAGAGGGTAGGCTGGATGAGTGAACACAGCCTCGGTTATGAAGCACGCTAATTGAGCTGGGACATGCTGAAATTGTGAACATTTGGAAAAAAAAAGAGACTTGTGACCGGCTCTGACTTGTGTTCCATCCTGAACTATGAACTGAGGTCCTTACAATCTAGTGGTTAAAGCAACAGTCAAGAATGTGGAAATTAAAGAACTAAAAGCCAATAAGGGTGAACAAACTGTTTTGGTTCATATGTTTATTTATTCATGCTTTAAACCATGGGTGGCTTACAGTTTCATCAACTACTGCATTTTTCATGGAGAGGAGTGTAATGTCAAGAGAGGGGATTCCAACCAGTTAAGACAAAAAAAAGAGCTTGTCTATAAAACACTGAACTCGGATACAAAACGGCGGACGGAAACAACAGACCTGCACTTTGCAAAAGGATTTCACAGACTCATCCTCGCAACAGAGTTAAACACCACTAACCTCTTATGCAAACTGAAAATTGGCACAAAGGTGGTAAATAAAAAGAAAAGGGTGACTGAATATGGGTAAGCACCTTTTATTTGTTCAGTGTGTCTTTTCCGTGTGATCATTTTTTATTATTACCTCCGCCAAGGAGATTATGTTTTTGCCAGGGTTTATTTGTTAATTTCTTTGTTAGCAGCATAACTCAATTTCATTTTGATGAAATTTTCAGGATATGTCCATTCTGGGTCAAGGAAGAGATGATTAAATTTTGGAGGCAGTCCGGATCACCCTCTGGATCCAGGAATTTTTTAAAGGATTCTTTATGATTGTGAGATAGGGCATGGGGGCACAGAGCTGCATATGAGGTCATTCAGCACCATCTAGTGGAGGAAAGTACAAATACTACCTTGAAAAAATAACAAGTACAAACAGTACCTTAAAAAAAAAGTATAAGCACTACCTTGGCGGAGGTCTGCGCTCTCCGATAGAAAACATAAACATCACACATTCATGAGTACAAGTGGTTCAGATTACCTCACTGTCTGAAAACAGTTGATTTGCACAAGTCAATTTCGTCATGGCACTCACCAGGAAAATCTCCTTGAATCCTTTGAGAACCTCCCGCACCACCTTCCTCATCTGGGGAACCAGCTTGAAGATCCTGAGCGGACGCAGGCAGCGCAGCATCATCAACAGCTGAGCCCCAGACTCAGGAGGGACATCAGGAGGCAGCCAGCATAAAAAGATCAAACTCACCTAAAGCAGGTGCACAGCAGGGGGAGGGTGACATTTTAAGGAGGATAACTAAACCAAAAATTACCAGCAGACATTCATACTACTTCACTACCTACAAATTGCACAGTAGAAATATGTTTATATCATAGTTTAATCTTGTACTGCAAATTACCTGCGCCTCTTTAAAAACAAAAAACACAATTTATATGCAAATTAGATACACAACAGAAATATAGAATATGAAGACAATGAGGTGAACATGCTGCCATAAAAAAAAAAAAAAAAAGCGACAACAACCTATATTATAAAAGCCAAGTGGCCTCTGTATACAAGAGTGTATGTGTGTCTGGATTCCCACAAAATCCAGAAAGAGCTGACTTCTGCAGTTTGGCATACATAGGTATTTTTGGTCAAGAAAGACAGCAGCAAAAATGGCAAGTTGATAGGATCATAGTAGTCATTTTTTTGGAATGCAATAGCCTTACAATCACATTGCTTTGGCAGTGAATGCTGGACAAATGTGGTACAGCGTGCACAAATACACAGCAGCATGAAAACGTCCACATCTAGAACCCATGGATCCCCACAGGTCAATGCACTAGTTGAATATTAAATCAGATGTGTCTATGATACTTGCATTATAATCTGAAATTTAAAAGACATCACAGCAAAAAAAATCTATTCAATGTTTCTTTGAGTCTGCATTCACATTTTTTTCCAAGTATAAAGACATCATGTCAGGATGGCATTTTTAAATGTAATCAGAACTGACTGGCAGGCAAACTATCTCATAAAAATGCACAGGAAAAAAATGTAAAATACATACAATACATATAACACTTCTTTAAAAGGGGTATATGTAGTATTTTTACTTTCAAATATATATTAAAAAAAGAAAGAAATTCATCAATGAAGAAGATAAAAAGCTACAGAGTTAGGCTAAGATGCCAATGTACTGGATTGTAGAGATATGAAGGGAATATATTCACAATGATAGTCTGTTAGATTTATGTAACCACTAGAGGAAGTAGGAGTCACTCTGTTGGTCTCCCATGATGAAGAAAACTAACACCACCGGACCTTTGACCAAAGTGTTGGAAAGTGATGAGACAGGATGAGAACCATTAAGAAGTAACCTTTCAAGTGAAAGAAAGTGACTCCATGATAAAAACTACAAGCACTGCACCAACACAGCTCTGAATGAAAAGAAAGGAGCTTGATTATGAGGCTTATGAAGGTATAAAGTTATGTGATGTTATGAAGGATGCTTCGGTCGCTGTTTGTTGAGCCATGGTTCAGACTAAACTGTGACAGTTCTGACCTTGTTCGGATGATTCCAAACAGATCTTTAGTGCAGCTACTGACAACACAAACTGAAAGTAAAACCGAAGTGATTTGTGGTTTTACTGAGGCAGTTTTCTTTTAAAAACAAAGTTGAGTTAACAGGGCTATAATGTAAACCCTCAGCTGAGGGAACAAGTGAAGATTATAAAACTGTAATTTTGACCGAGTGTCATCAGCTATGCTTTTGTGTTTGATTTAGACAACTTAATGATACCATAATACAAATGTGAGTAAACAATGAGCTTTATAGATATGTGGACGAGTGACGTCATGTACATGTGAATTTTCCCACACCTCTGACTGGAGGGTAAAAAGACTCTGCTCCTCTAGCGCCCCATGTTGGTTTTAGCCATGAAGTTATCAAAAGACCACACTAAATTTAAATACAGCAGTGGACAAACAAACAAACAAAAAAGCAGCTTTTCCAGATAAATGAAGGACCATTTGTAAAGTTTTCCAACTCGAATTCCGGCTATCCCATAGTAACGTATAGAGCACCATTCACTTTGAATGGAAGAATGCCGGCTCCGCAGGGAACACACACAGTTTCAGAAGCCTTATGATTACGGACAGACTCCAACAATTCAAGGTATGATGAAACTTCAGAAGAACTTTTTATCAATAGAGAAATATGAGATGAGGGAGACGGATACTGGGAAACAGAGGAATACAGGTCTGACATGGAGATGAGGGAGACAGCAGGGACTGTGTGGAAACAGAGACCATCACAGACAAGAGGAAGATAGGAGAGACATTTATAGTGGACATTCAAGGAGAAGACAGACAACCAGACGTGGGAGAAGACAAAGGATGCCAAGTCTTCATCTTATAGACAGTGTGTGTTCCTATTGTGGCACTGATGACAGGATGAGCAGATTCAACACAGATGTCGTTCTCAGCTCCCTAATGCCAGCGGTGACAGAACCCACACTTCTTCAGCTATTTGAAACGGGTCTAGAAGCTTTTCACTACATACAGTTAGTTTTGCGTTGTACCTTTTATCATCATAAGCACAAAGGTGATCCAAACTAGTCATACTTATCTGTTTGATTTGACTATTTGAGCAGACGTTTCTAAAATGACAATGACGATGGTTGCTTAACTAAATTTTATTAGCAGGAGCGGTGCTTTTGCCCTCCAGTGTACTGCACATGTGTGGGATTACCAGATAGAAATGATAACATTCAATGTGTCTACACTTTATTCAGTGAGTAACACAGTCTGTGGATAAATAGCATTTATTTCCTGGTGATTTATGTAGGCTTAAATATGTTCTGGTACAGTACTTCCTGCTGCTGTTATGAGTTTAGAACATCAATACTACATAGAACCCCTTTGACGTCATTACACCATCTTAAATAAGTGGGATTGGTCTAAACTGGAAGGTTTTTCAATATAATTTTAAGTCTGTTTCTATGTTTGCATGACAGCCTTACAGCCTTTAGAAAGCACATGTTACTCACAAGATAAATGAAAATGTCCATGACTCCTCCAAAGTCTCTAATGACAGCTGTGGGGGTGAAGAACAGACCATCTGCCATGATCTTCAGGTTCAGTTCGATGCTCATGAAGATCACAAAGACATACTCTCCGATCTGAAAGAGAAAGCACAAGTTTAACATCTGTTGGTTCAAGGAGACGCTTGTTTGCAACCATCAATCCTTCTGGTTTTTAATACCTGCAGCGTAGGGACGTGCATGACCCTGGTGAAGGGTGATTCAAACATCATGGAGATACAGGAGCAGATGGTAACTACAATCATCACCCAGTCTAGATAGGTCACCAAACCCAGGAGATCACTGTGGGGAAACACATGTATAAACATACATACAGGACATGGAACAGTCATTTACATACAGACTGACAGTAATTCAAGATGGAGAAAGGGAGGATGTGAGGGAGGCAGAATGAAGAATTTATAAATATGTGTGTCTGTTCTACAGCGGTGCGTTTGCAAATTTCCCTGAAACCATCAACATCTGAGAGAAAAGCCTACTTGTCACTCTGTGCTGACTGACTCTGTGCTGAATTACTGTCAGGTTGCATAACGGCTGAAATCTATTTCAGAGCTCTTCATTTCAGTTTTCAGTTTTTTTTTTGTTTTTTTTTTTCAACAGTTTTGGTGAAGGGAGGCAGGTAATAAGCTCCAAAATTCTACTGCGGTAGAATAAACAAATCAATAGAGTGAAAAGATCAATAATTCATCAGACTTACTACAGCTGGTGGTATTTGGTGTTCTTCACTGCTCCAGTTATGGGATCAGTTTTGGATCTGTGTTGGGAGTAAATAAGTAAATAAAATAAAGCATCCACAAAAAAACATATCACAATTATTTGCAGGGTGCGATTTGTCAAAAAAAAACAGAAGAGGGATGTTTTTAGTAGGGGGGGGGGGCAGTTATATGCATGGGGGTGTGATCCATAACTAACCTAACACTGCCATGAAACAATAGAAAACTTTACATACTTTCAACATTTAACTCCTGGGTTCTATTCCTCTATTAAACACGAAATTTTCAAAACTTCTAACCTGTACCCACTGGACCCCCTCCACTGCTCCACAAATCCTGGGCCCCATGAATTTGTCAGATTTAACTCCCCCATACATTTGCAAATTATGAGACTGTTGAAAGTTTGGTTCATGTGAACGTTAGTGCCACTACTGTAGGATATAGGTGTAAGAAAACTCAGTCACAACCTGTCTGTTATTTCAGTTGGTTGGTTGTCCACCCCGAGGTTGAAATTTACTGAGCAGAAATAGGGATGTAAAAACGAGGAGGGGGATTTCCTCCCTATCAAATTGCAATCTGATTATTTGGAACCACAAGAGGCTGCATTCAGAACTTCGTCAGTCCTCAAAAGGAAGCGCTATAAGACAGATCTTACGCATTGAAACGAGCTCGAACAATCATCCTACAGAAGTTTCTGAAGCGGTGCTCCCGACCCACGATGAAGAGAGGCTTGTCAAAATAAGGATGGTTTTCCCTTAACTCCTCCTCCTGGACTTTTCTGTTCAGTCACAAAATCATAAAAAATACTCATTATTTTTGATTAAAACAGGCTTGATTTTCTACACCTAAATCTTTTTTTGTTTGTTTTTTGGCTTCTATTGTCTTTCTATTCCACATCTATGTGCTGATAGCATAGGCATACCTTTTCATCTCTGCTTGTTCCTTCTTCTCTTGAATCATCTTAATCTCACTGTCCTCTCTTTGGGCATTTCGGTAGCGTACAGTGCTAGAATGCTGGGAAACATATTTCAACATTTCTTAGATAATAGTTGGATACATGGAGTGCTCTTCAGGAACAGACCAATGAAATTCTTCTTATTTTCAAACTGTGTGCACGCTCACATCCTGAGTGAGTGTTTCCAGTGATTTCCCTCTGCTGATCCTCTGACTGGTAGAACCATGTCGTAAAGACCTACATGTACAGAGAACAGAATGAGAATAAGGCTTTAACTTATCACACAGGGGGTATCTAGATAAGCATGATTACATTTCCTGTCATTCCTTTGTGCATCCACGTTGACTAACCTTCGCTCTTGCCGAATATGATGCTGGACACTGAGTATGGAACGTTCTTTAGCTGGCTGGCCTTCGAAAGATCCACTTAGCATACGCTGTCTAGTACACGCCCTGGAAATTACAAACACACATTTTTTTCTTGTCAAAATCAATATAATGTATGTGTGTGTGAGATACTCGAATCTAGAACTCGATCGGGCGCATCCTTCTCTCTAACAGCCAAGACCAATAAAGGCAGCAATCAAGTCTATAATCTCAGGTTCCAATTAGTACTAAGCAACTGATTGGAATTGCAATATCAGCCTGTTCAATAAAATGACCACAAAAGGCTTCAGCTTAAAGGCGCAGGAGGAGTGAAAGTGAGCTAACTGCAAAAATGAGAAAAAAAAGAAAACACAACCTCTGTGATATGGTGATAATTTGGATTTGATAACACTGAGAAAAGACGGGTATCGTGTAAAACATACAAATTGAAATTTCCCACACAAATCATTGCATTGACCACAATATTCACAATATGATGCTGATACTAAATCATGCAGCTCTGGCGTAGTTTCAGTCCATTATTCACACACCTGTATGTATGTTTGTTGCATCTGGACTAAAAGCAGAGTCATCAGCACAATAAACAACTATTAAAGCACCAGGTTTTCAGATACTACTAATATACCATATTAATCTCCAACCCTGAGTACACATGAGCACCTGGACAGTGTTTATGTTTACCTATACCGGTGTGACCGCGAGCCTAATGCTGTGTTTATGTGGAAGATGGCCGGCGAGACAAAACGTGTTATGACTACCGATATGCTGTCTATCTTGACAGACAGACTAGCAGAGGGCGGGGAGAGGGAGAGGGAGCCAGATTGGACACGGTGCAGCCAAGCTAATCTACACGAAGAGCCAGCTCTGCCATGCTGAACAGCAAATTATCCATTTACTTCATTGTGACAGTAAATGAGTCTGAAGTGGGTATGTGTGTGTCTTTGGATGTGTGTGAAAAAGAGACAGGCATTAAAGCCAATGTGTTGTTACATCAGAGCTACATCAAATACATGCACAAAGACGGGTGTGTTTCTCATGGCTGTGGATGATGAAACCGCATCCTTGCATATTAAAACACTGGTTTGAAAGATGGTATCAGTTTTACAAGGCTCAAAATGTGACGTTCAAGTATTTGAGAGGAGTTTGGAAGCTTCTTTGTTGACATTAGACTAATCAAGTGGTTCCCAACCTTTTTTGGCTCATGACCCCATTTTAACATCACAAATTTCTGGCGACCCCAGACATTCAAAATGGAGACATTTTACTCTTGGAGATGTCTTAGCAGTGCCAGGCGGGTGAAGAAATCTTTCCATTCTCACTCCAGTCCAGTTCAGTCCAGTTTTCTGACTGTAACTGTGTCCAGGCAGGTTGAAGTGTAGTAAGTAACGCATGTGGTCACATGATCAGATCAATCAAGATTTGCTGTCTCAGATATTATATTGTGCATTTTGTTTGGACTTGATTTTTATTAGGAAAAGTGTGTGGTGTTTTAATTATAATGAAATATACTCTTAACCATTAAAAAGTACTTTTTATTAGTGTATATATATATATATATATATATATATATATATATATATATATATATAATTTCTTATATTTTTAAAGCAATAAAAACACCCTAATGTATATAATAGGACTACATGGATTAAACTAAAAACATATTACAGGTTATTTAAAAATTATAATTAAACCACCAATCAGTACTTGCTGGTATTTTTCTGCTTTTCTTTTTCCACCTTCTCTTATCTTGGCAGGATCACCTGACCCGTGTGCTCATTTCCAGTAATGTCCTGTTTCAAATTAACACCATTCCAGATATTCACACCTGAGATCTGACACATATAACCACGTCTTTTTTATTCTTTCTTTCCTCTCCGACCAAAGAGATAGGTGCCTAATTACAGAATGGAAAATGACTGGTCTGTAACAGATAATAACAGGATCTCTGACATATAAAAGAGCCAAATCATTTTTTCTTTTTAAATCACCTTAGGTCAAATCTGTGTGGTTAAAGCTACATAAAGTTTAACAGGATTTAATTCCATAGTGGAGCAGGTGTTAATGCTATCTCATTTCCCCACATAAACAGCTTTCTCTCTCCCTGCACATAAATTATTAGCACAGATGCAACCTACTGTTTACTTTTTAAACAGGATGAGTGAGCTTCGCCATATGAAAAGGCAAAGAGCTGGTCTATGAGCCAAACCAAGGTGCAGTGCAAAGCGGGGAGACCCAGGACGGACAGCACCAGGAGAGTCATGAATAAGTCACACAGCCCCTGGACCTTCCTCTGAAGGTACCCAGGCTCTGACATCGAGCCCTTTCATCCGATAGCACAAAAATGTCCCGGAGACGTGGGGAATTCAGATACATGCAAGTGGATATACTGTATATGCATGCGGGCTGTCTTGTGCATGTGTGTGAGTACATCACAACTCTAGTAGGCATCTTCATTCATCCTCCAGAGACCCCCGCATCATCCGGCAGTTTTTCAAAGCCCCCTTTTTTTTTTCCCTCCACCCTCCCCAGTTAAGGCCAGCATGATGTCAGGATGCCAGGTGACTTTGCTTCCAGTTCAAATAATGACTGTAATTAAGCAATTAAGACCTGAGAGGCAGAGAGGCCAAGAGCTGGCTTCCCTACACTTCTAAACAGACGGTAAATGAGGATTCACTGGGGAATACAAACATTATGGCTACGGCATATGCTTGTTCCCTTTGGTACTGATAGAAATAGCTTATGTCAAAGGATTGGTGGGAACAAGCACTGGGTGATATGATATGACAAAAAAAAAACCAAACAAACATAAAAATACACACACTATTACACTGACACACAAACAATTTTACATTTATAACAACTGTTCAGATTAAGATCCAAGAGTATATGGTGATACCAAAGATAAAAATAACAGTCTGCATTTCTGAAGCCCAAACAGTATTTACAGAATAATCTCTTTTCCACTGAAAGACCAACCTGAGATGCTGAGTTTTTTTGTTTTTTTTTTTCCCCTGGCTGCTTGAATAGCCTTTCAAGGACCGCAGTAAGACACTGGGCAGAAGCAATGAGATATTTGGCATTTTCAGGTAGGAAAAAGTCCAAGCTGGCCTTACATTCAGAAATAACACAAGTTCTTAAACTATTGACTGCACTGAAGCAGTAGACTTCAAAAGGTCCTTCTGACCTGTTTGCTGAGGAGCCTCAAACCAAGTTTTTTTTTTCTTTTCTTTCCCTCCCCAGTACTATGCGTTTCATTATTAATATGTTTTTTCTCAAGTTTCTCTCTGACCCAGGACATTAAATAAAACATTGTATGGTTCATGAAAGATTATGAAAGAGCAGAACGTAAGCAGCAGGAGGTGTAAACTCAGCACAATTCATTCTGGTATATAATGTCAATGCCAGCAACCCCCCTCTCACCCTACCTCCATGCCCTGCAGGCATATTGGCGGAACTACCAATGGATGCTAAGCTTTTTCCGACAAAGCTCCGAAGATAAAGTATCTTCCTTTTATCCCTTCTGCAAATCAATTCTGGGCCTTACAGCAAAATCCCATAAAATAACTTCAAACACCACTACTTACTCCAAAAATTTGTATTATGGCTATATCTCTTTGAACCCTTACCAGTGAAGTTTTGGAGGAAAATGATTTAAGTGTTATCTGCTAAGACATCACCATGTCAGCACTTCACCTCAGTTTTTCTTCACATGTCAACCTGAACCTTGTATTTCTCTTCTTGTGTTTGGTTTTTGATTGCTTCTAACCATCTAGGCCTGGTGATAAATACAAATGCTGCTTGTAAAGTTAATGGCTGTAGTAAGTGCAAACAAGATGGTATGAAGCCCTGCTGGTGCTTCGTGCTCACTCAGCTCCTGAAATATTCATTTCCCTTCACTCTTCTTCAACAATATGATATAAACTGAGGCTGATAAGACGAGAAGACTGAAAAGTAGTGTGTCAGTCAGTGTGGGGCAAGTGAAGTGGCAAGAGTGGACACATGATTAGCCTGAATCGGACATTAACGGACAAACAGGGGTCAATCAGTTACGACAGAAAGAGTGATGTGTTGCATGTAATATTAGTAAAAATAAAAGAAGGTAATTAAGAAGACAGACGGACACAGATTGAGAGATTGTGACAGATAGATAGATAGATAGATAGATAGATAGATAGATAGATAGATAGATAGATAGATAGATAGATAGATAGATA
>JAQQZY010000015.1:19634036-19647138 GCA_030068375.1 Ostorhinchus rueppellii
TGTATATATATATATATATATATATATATATATATATATATATATATAATTTTCTTTTTTTAATATATCAATTACTACAAATATCAGGTGACCCCATGTGGGGTTGTGACCCCAAGGTTGAAAAACACTGGACAAAGTTAATGTACAGCAGCTAGCGTTGCACACTCTTCTGTGAGCTCATTAGAGGTATGTTACGATAGATTCACACATTGGAAGTAAATAAAAGATTAACACAAATGTAAAAGAGACTTAAGTGATAAAACATTTCTTCACACATTACAATGTATCTTCCAACACTCCTCATCAAAGGCAAAATCATTTGACAGTCCTACATACACAATTATTTTTAGTTTTTTCAGGATTTTTCAAGTGACAAGACATTTTGAGAAGAAGAAGGTATGGTTTGGTTAATGACCAAAAACAATGAGTTGCATTTTACCGTAAAATTTTATTGATAGTAGTTTCTTTTTCCAGCAGGTTACGTGCCCGGATACTAAATATTGACCTGCGAAGCTGGGAAACACACAAAAGGGAGTTTGTGAAAAGTAATGTACAAATGAAACACAACTTTTTGTCATTTCTTTGGACATTTTTACTGAATATATACCCATGGAAATTATGTTCTCAACTTGAAATCATGGCAGTGTAAGAAAACTATCTTAAACACCTTTTGGTCGATATACTTGTTGTCTTCAATGGCTGAACGTTTGGAGTGGTCACAGGAGGAGGATGAAGCAGAGGGGAGACGCCGGAACAAACAACTGGTGTCCTGCTGCTGCCGATCAATGAACTGCTTCATAAAACTCTCCCTAGAGCACACACACAAATGTGTTGAATTTTAATGCATTGTGTCCTTCTGTGGAAATCCCTATGCTTAAAGATAAAAGGAGCAGTTACAATGGTATCATAACGCAGCGCCATCTCATATTCAGCTGCAAAACATGAGAGCTGAATCTGCTGGTAATGCAGTAGCTCAGCAGATGGGCTGCAGAGGGGGGATTTCTAGGGAAGCAAAGAACCCAGCTGCGTGCTAATCAGCAACTAAATGATAAAATTGATTATGAGGTCTGATGTGTTGGACACAGATCGGCTCTCCAATCAAACACAGCTCTCCTGCCAAACACTGCATAACATACGTTTGTCCTTTTTTACAGAATTTTACTACTGATTATAAGCACATGCTGAGTGTTCTTTATATAATTTTAGCAACAAAGACAAATTCATTTTCTGTGTTTTTGACTGGAAATCTTAATTCACAGCAGTAAGTTGAGTAATTTAAATAAAAGCGAAATAAATGTCTGTATAACACATGAGTGGAAAAAAACAAATAAACACATTGTACAGTAAAAGCTCACTTGTATACCTGATCCTGGGCACAGTGAAATCAGATGGCAGCTTCGAGATCTTGACCATCTGAGGCCTGTTGGGGAACTTCTCAAAGATCCTTAGTCGGAGGGGGAGCTTTTCTTTGGTGTCCGCATTGGCTTCACTTTGCTTGAGCTACAAGAGGAATTGAAAGAGAAGAACTTCAGGAAAACAACAGGAATGTGAGAGGAATTGCTTTGAAAGGGGAAAGTCAACTAACCAAATGATAAAAAAGGAGAGAGGAATTGAAAAAGTTAGAGGGAAATGAAAGGGCTTGAGTCTTGGACACTGAAAAGTTGGGGTTGTTGAGAACTGCACATTACTGTTAAAATGATGTTTTTTTTTAAAAAAAAGCTTTTATTGGAGATTACGGAGTAATGGAGATTGCTGAGGCTTAAAGAGTGCAGTTTGATGTATCTGCCTGATGATGGCAGCAACACACTTACCTACAACACACACAACACAGTCTTAGACAACCATATTTAGGATGAGAACCCACTTACTTTTGGAAAAGAATGGAGAAGGCAACAAAAGAAAAAAAACAGACAGATTACTTTGGAGTGGTTAATGGAGAAACGAAAAGGTAGTGGCAGTTAGAATAGTGTGCATGTATGCTGGCCTAAGCACTGTGGCACAGGCTGGTGAAAAAAAAGATGACAAAGACAATGAAACCAATTATTTCCCTTTAATTACATATGGGGGAGGCTGATTGAAATTCCCTTGCAGGTATTCTCTATCTGGGTGCCTGGAGATAACCCCTGATGCATTGCAGATTAGGCGTGGAAGTGAACTGCATTTGGAGCAACGGCGAATGGCAGCTTATCATTCAGAGCAGGCAGCTGCTGTGAAACACATAGACTGGGCTTGGAGAATGTTTCTCTGTCAGTCACACAGGTTGTCTGTCTACAAATGCAAACGTCCCTTCACACTGTTCATGTGTATTGGTATTTCTATCTGCACTTGTCTGACAGAATAACTGGAACAGCCTCTCGTTTCTGAGGGATAACAGCCAGGGGAAAAGAGAGACCTGACAAAAGAAGGAATGGAATTCTGTCTATCCATTTTCTTTTTCTAACAGACTAAAATATGTGAACTTCTTTTTTACCCTGAGTGGGTGAGTGGTGAGTGGCATACTGTGAAGACAGAATTATGCTACAGCATTTGCTTGCCTAGGCTTTCTGTCTATATTCTGACTCCCAAGATAGACATAGAGTAGAACAAGACAGAAGGAGACAGATCATGAGACAAAAATAAGCAAACAAGAGCAGCTGATGCTAAAAAATATGTAGAGAAATAAGTAAGATACAGAAGTTAAAGGATTATTACAAGAGGAAACATTGATTGGATCTTGGAACATCTTGAAACAACAGTTTTTACATAACTTCTTCTGCAGTGGTATAGAACAGGAAATAAAAAATATGAGGCAAAATTGCGAGCCTTTTTCTAGTACTGCAGCTCTTTGGGTCAAACTTATAGAAAGTGCTGCCGTCATCTCAAATAGTACCTACACATTTGGTTGTTGAATTCCTTACAAGCAAAACACACAGACACAACAGAAATTTGCAAAGAAGCATGCACACATATACCCACACACCCACACACAGTGCAGAATTAATACGGACCCGACTGTTCCCAAAGGTCCTAATCAATTGGGCCAACTCAGCGAGATGTACAGTTTAGCTAAGGCTCAACACTCTTCCTGTATCTACAGCAGTTTCCCATTACAGCAAAATTTTCTCTGCCGTCCACTGTCCTCTACTGCTTTCTATGCTCTTCTCTCTCGTCACTACACCTCTAGCAAAATTAATACTTTTCTATCAAGGGGAGCATCTATTCCACATCTCCCCAAGATGAGCAAAGTCACAAGATCTTATTTTTATTTTCAGATTTTCCTTATTGTCTCTTCCCCTCACTGATCTATCAGTCTCCCTTTCTATTTTCATCAAAGAGGAGCCAAGAAAAACTACCATTAAAAACTTTTCTCTTTATTCGACGGGTGTATGGATCTATTTTTCCATGCACTTCATTTTATATATTAATTTATTTTAGTGCTGCATCCAGAGACCCACCTACTGTGGAAATAAATAAGCAAATAAATTGAATTTTTTGCTATTATACCTCATGGCAATTAATTCCTTATCCTAGAGAGTCCAATGTAAGGAAATGTTTGCTTTGTAAGCACACTGCGCAAGATGCTCACCTGGTATATCAAAAAGTCGCCATAGATCACTATTAATTACATGTGCAAACCATTGGACCTCTAGTCTAGTCAATACATTGAATCAATAATGCACACATAGGTAAGACAGAGTGGAGTTAACACTGACCATCAGACACTTTTCATCTGATGATGTTATTTCCCATGTTACTGTTTCATGAAAGATGAATTGCGTCTGTATCAGAGTACATAACAATAACAGTGACACGCAGTCACATCATGCAATATGCGATATAGAAAATTATGTACGCGTATATATCATTGTGTAGCACACTCTATTGTAGTTTACTTGTCAGAAAAATTGACAACAAAGCCCTTTTTATGTTCTGGTGTGTGAATGTAACAACAATACCACAATTCCGCCACCTGTGGACATGAAGATTCAACCTGTATGTCGGTTTACAAGTGTGCAGTGGGAGAATGTCTCTGTGTTGTGTCACAGTGAATGGTTGATAAATCAAAACTACTGCTTCGCTTGGCACAGATGAAATTTAGTGTGCGGCGGTATAACAATGGATCGAGACTAATGTGTTTTGCCTTGAGATCCATTCAGGTGACCCGCCACTGCTTTCCTCTCCATTCAAGCCAATTTCAGGCTCGGCTGAGCTGGAGAGCTTTGCGTCTGGGATTTCCACAGCTTACCTGACCAAGAGGAAGGAAACTAATGCTGACCATTAGCATCAGACTAAACTCAGTCATACCCACAGTTCAGTGGGAGCACTGGGAGAAGATAAAGGATTGAATTTGCCTCACTTAAAGAGCTAAAGAAAGGGTCTGATATAATATAGAGTGAAAACCCACTCTGGGAAAAGATTTTCTCTTTTGCAGGGTCGCACTGGGACCAACCCTGCATGATGACTCTATATACGATTTCATACAGTATTCATACCTCCATAAATATGTATTATTACATATAGGCCATGCAAACTGACATTTCAGCTTTATCTCACAATTTCTGAATGAACAACTGAACCATGTTGATGTTGGGCTCTTATCTATAATATATAACTTTATATCATTGTATTTTAAACTTTAAAATGACTAGAATGACCTGCAGCTAAAAGGAGACAATATTGGCTCTATTTAGAGGAACCAGTATCCTTCTATGCAACATATTAAAATGTTTGACAAGCACACAAAAGACTATAGGGCTGCGACTCCTGCCATAGAACTTGGAAATCATTGCACACATGTTGCACAATGAAAAATATTGTGAATGTCAAAATCTATGATTTTATTCAAGGTTTTTCATCACCTGAGTATTCAAAAAAGCACAAGCTGCTGGTACTGAGTCTGACAGGCATATAAATGCACATTTCCTCCCTATGTAATCTTTTGAACTCTCTGATCAGGCTAATGAAAGTGCCTCAGAAGCATACAAACATTAACGTATGAATATCTGTGAGAATATCCAATGGAACAATGGGGGAGTGATGAACAGCCGCCTTCAAAACTGCTGCCCACACACTAGGCAAGTGCCTGTGGGAGGATGCATACAGTCAATCAATTGCATTCTAGCATTTAGACATCAGAGCCTGCCAGTCATCAGCAACACCAGACAACAGCTGTGTACGTACGAAAATGTGTTTACGTGTGCTTGTAGAGTGCACAGCTTGGTATTTACACAGCCTTACTTTCCGTGGGATTCATCAGTCAGCATAGCTGTTGAAGACACTAAAACAGAGCAGCTAAACAACCTGTTTCTGTACATGTGTGTCTATTTGTTTATAAAACTGTGTTCTTTCATCATATCATAATCTACGCCAATTAAGAAATATATAAAGGCTTTCATAAAACTTAACAGAAGTGTCTCCCCTCTCAGTCATACTAATCTTTTGGCATTCTACACTAATAGTGCCGGCTGGGCAGGCCTTGGGCTGGTCAAGTTGCAAATACTGAGGGACAGAAGAGCTGAGAGCGAGCTACAGGGTCACCCTCTCCTCTCATTAGCTAGTTAATGAACCATGAATGCTACAGAGCTGCTGTAAAGCCTCACAGGCCATAATCCTTTAATAGCCATCTCCAACATGCAAAACAACTATGGTTGCCATTTTTGAAGTTATCTCAATATCCAAACCTATACTGTCTTCAGCTGCATACCCCTGTATTCAACACCTGTGTTTCTGGATTCCTTAGTTCTTTAACTGTAATTACAGCATTAATGTGACCACATCTAACCAGCCTTAGATGCATCCTTTCTCATGTTTCCTGTCAGTTCTCACCAACTATTATCAAACTAACTGAAAAATCATAACACTCCACAGAAAAACTACCACAATATAGAGTCATTAAAAACTATTACCTTTTCATAGCGGAAGAAAAAGATACAACATTTTCTCATCTAAGTACATTTGAAACTTGAAGTTTCTGTATGTGTTGTGCATGCAGTTTTAGCACATGTCAGGCACAGTCCCTTAAGTGTCTTCCAACAGACAAGTGAAGGTGACATTCAAAAGATAAGAGCACAATGTATTTGGAATCTCCAAGGGATATGCTCTTTTCTTCTCTTCTCCCCCTGCCTTCACTGCCTTTCTTCTCTTCCACTAAATCCCCAAATAAGTCCTTGGTCCATTAAATCACATAAATGGAGGACAAGCTTTTAGTTTAATTCATAAATAATGAAATCCTTGGTGGAGGCCATAATATAATCACTTCTCACTGTATTTGATCAAACTAAATTTGCCGTAATAAAATATGTTTAATTGTGAGTGTCATATGAAATGGATGAATGCAAAATAAAGCAGTGAACAGACAGCAACTACCAAACACATATATACACAATATAATCACACATATAAGCCTATGGATATTTCATGTACATTTTGTCACTGTTACTATAGAGACAGAATACTGTAGGTTTCTACCATATCAATGAAAGTGACCACTCATCCTAAACCACACAGAAAGCCACTGCAAGCATCACTCCTCTTTGCTCTTCATCCTTCCCTCCCATTTTTTCACCTCTACCTTCATCTTTATCATTAACTCTAACATCCATTCCTGTTTGATCTCTCATATTAAACAACAATTCATACTGGGTTCAACATATAAAGAGATCTGTGCAACAACTGCACACTGTCACTACCCCCTGCCAGACTTCCCTTTACATCAACTTTGATGGATCTGTCAGGTTGTTGCCCTCAATTTACAGCATCATGGCTGCTGAACCAAGTTTGGAAATTCCAAAATATACATCACAGTACAAATATTCATATGCATATCTGGTGGGTCACCCTCCGTCATGAAGTATATGTGGTATGGTAATAGAGAGAAAAAAAATTAGTTGACTAGTCATTGATTTTCATCCATCAAACTGGTATGAAAAATACATTTAAAGGACAAATGATTATACTCATAATTCATAATTACACACACACACACACACACACACACACACACACACATATATATATATTTATGTTATTGTGGACTTATAAAACAATGAAAATGATCTTCCAGTTTGGACCAAGAAAACCCTTCCTGGGAGCTATTCAGAGTCTAAAAACATCAAAAACAAGGTAATAATGGCAACTGGATGCACACATCAATGTGTAAGCTAGGGCTAATATAACCCTAACAACACACAGCCTATTAGTGACATGTACAAAGAAGACACTGATAAGTTGCTGGTACCAAGAGGAAGTTGCAGAATTCACTACGAAAGGGGGATCATTATAAGAGGCCAGTCAAACCCCATAGTGGAAAATGATGTGAAAACAGTAATTAGGACATTTCTGTTGGTTCCATCTTGTTATTTTCAGGTGTATGAAAATGATTTTTATAACTCTGCAAAATAATTGTGGGAAGTGCAAAACATTGTGATGAGACAATTACGTAATGATTGTGACAGGCTGAAATTAGGCTGCAAGAAAATATTAATTGGAAAAGGAAATGTTGGTTAGGTGCATCTTTCCTCCTTGTCCAAATGACATTTTTTTCCAATATGTCTCTTGTAGTTTCTTATCATGAAAACAGTATAACAAAACCAAAACCCTTCTAGGCATATAAAATACCCACAGAGTATATCCTCTACAGTACTGAACATACATTCATTTCTTCCATCTTTACTGCTTCCTCTGTGCTTCTACAGTATGGCAGCCAAATAGAAAATGTCATAGGGCACAATGGAAGGTCTTCGAGATCAATGTACAGAGAATTCATATGCATACAAATGTAAACAGACTGGATATGAAGGTGAGATGGCTCCTTTCAGTTTTTTTTTCATCCTCTATCATGTATTTTAGTTGCTCCTTTTTAACAGACTGACAAATATTTTTCTTATTACTCATCTACCTACTTCCAAGTGTTTACCCCCATACCTCTGTCACCATTCATTGAATTCTGATTACCAGTTTCTATCTATAACCCTTTGATGCATAAATTACAAAAACCTTCGTCAAGTTTTTTTGTCCTCAGTGTTTTTATTCCTCTTTAGGCATGAAAAAAATAATGTGATTGACCTTTTTTTTTTTTTGAATGAAACTATTTTTTATGGATTTACAAAAATGTCCAGTCATTTGTACACCATGTGGTTAATTTTTGAAACAATATCAGAAAGTGGGTGACACGGTGGTGCAGTGGTTAGCACTCGTGCCTCACAGCAAGAAGGTTCTGGGTCTGATTCCCGCACCAGTCACTGGTGGGACCTTTCTGTGTGGAGTTTGCATGTTCTCCCCGTGTCTACTCTGGCTTCCACCCACGTTAATTGGTTAATCTAAAATTGTCTGTGAGTGCAAGTGAGAGTGATTGTTCGTCTATACGTCAGCCTGCGATGAACTGGCGACTCATCCAGGGTGTACCCCGCCTTTGCCCTTAAGTAGTTGGGATAGGCTCCATGTGACCCTAGTGAGGATCAAGCGGGTTCAGAAGATGAATGAATGAAATGAATATCAGAAAGTGATATACTTGAATATTTTAATGCAGTTAATCTGATGTTTTTTCTAATCTTTACATACTTTCTACTCTCATACTAGTTATGACTCACTTCATGGAGATAATATGCAAAAAAAACCAAAACTGTTAATTTCAGTCTAAAAACAACTAGCACTTGATTTACACTCAAACATATTACTGTAGATCAGGTTAATCTAGCACAGCAAAGTTACAGTAATGGTATGAACTACAGTGTATGACCTCATGCATGAGTGTCCACTGTGTTGGCTGATATGGAACTAAAACAACAAAATCCATGAATATAGAAGAAAACAGCTGTAGAATAGATGTCCACTGTACTGACCACTATGCATCAAAGGGTTAAAAGCAAAGGAAGTGCATGCAGTTGGAGAAGACTCTCTACACATGGCACATGTAAATAACTAAAATCAAAACCTCTACCTGGTCTTTTGTATTATTGTGTGTATGCAGTAAGTCCAAATGACAGAATAAATCTCTAAGCTCATATATAAACAGGCTCACAAAGAGACTTACCTGCTTATGAGTGTGTATGGGTGTGCACTTATTGGTGGCTGGCAGGTCTCAGTGTGCTTAGAAAGGTTATTTCCCACCCACAGCTGAGTGATTAGGTGCAGTCACTGTAAAATTGCCTATTTTACAGGTGCTTCAATCACGGATACAGCGACTGACTAAAAATAGACCATACGTGGTGATGGTGATCACCCTCCCAGAAGAGAAGGCCTCCACAAACATTTGGCAAAAGCCCAATTACATGGACAGCCTTCCTATAAGAAATACACACGTGGGCTGTGAGGAATGAGAAACCATTTGCTGTATATGTGATGAATCATTTTTGCCATCTGTTTGATGAATGGTTTAATTTGTTCGTCGTCATTAAAGGGACTCGTGTCCATGGTGTACTCTTTACAAACCATGTTCAGAAAACACAATAACCTAATTTCTTCTTTTTTTTTTTAAACTTATTTTAGTATTATGAATGTGGAATGGAAATTTATCATTATTTAGAGAGGGGGGTTTGACACACAACACACAAAGCCCATGTGTGTATTCTCTTTCCTGGGACATTTTCAATTCTTTCCTCTTCACAGTCAGCTGAGCACACAGACAGTCACTATGTTAAAATTAATTGGAAATAATGGAACAACAAATTGAAGCTGAATAAACTATTTAAAGAGTACCTTCATGCAAATAATAGTATTTGGTCTTAGTATTATTTGAAGTTGAATAGGGAGCATGCGTGTGTTTTTTTTGAGGAAAGTGATCAGAGATGTGCACAATATAACTGTTGGTGGCATCATTTTTGGCATTTATTATGGTATCATTAAGTGAGTGACTGACACATTTTTTCTGTCAAACTGAACTTGGGCTTTGAAGGTAGTGTGTACAAAATAATGTTTTGGAAAGTTGTTGGTGGCAGTTTATCTTGCCCTGACATGCCAGTTTCCTGTTCCGCTCCATATATGTCAGAAATATCAGTTGGAAAGCCATTCAAACGTGTCAACTCCCCTTAGATGTCATTGTATTTTGCTTTCAGTGATGAAAGACTTCAAGCATACAGGACTTGTGTGGTGCAGGTGTGTGAATATGCCTTTATGTGTGTGCCTTCATGTCACATTGAAAAGAAAATTCAGATGTGCAGTCAAGCTTTGAGCGATAAAGCTCACCTGCATGGTGCAATTTCACATGATAGTACTGAACCATTTATCACAGCGTTTTACATTATGTTGATAAGTCACAGATAAAATCAACACTGTTGGCAATAAAGCTGGAATAATTTTATTTTCAAACACATTCCTCGATTTATTCCTATTAGTGTTAAACAGTAATCACCTTTGATCAAATGCAATGATTTCAATACCGAGTCCCAGTTACACTTTATCTATTAAGAATAAATTACATTGTCACAGATATTTCCTGGGAAGAGGTAAAAGAAAAATAGTTCCAAGTGTCTGGGCAACAGCATACTACAACTCCAATTACAAAAGAAGTTGTGTAAAATGTAAATAGAAACAGAATGCAATGATTTGCAAATCTCATAAACCCATATTATATTCACAACAGAACATAAATAAAATGTATTAAATGGCCAATCAGAGCACAGCGTCACAGAACATCAGCCAATGAGAATGCAACATCACAGAACGTAAAGCAGAGTGCAGCGTCACAGAACGTCAACCAATCAGAGCTCAGCATCACAGAATGTCAGCCAATGAGTTTTTAAGAAAAGAATGAGATAATGTTGAATTTGATATTAGCAACAAATTTCCAAAAAGTTAAGACAGGCAAGAAGAAAAACAGCTGAAGGAGCTAAGGAGGTGAATTGGCAACAGGTCAGCTAAAGAGCATTTTAGAGAGGCTTTCTTAAGGGAAGATGGGCAGAGGTTCACTCATCAAGGTACAGCCTATACATGTTTTTGAGCAACATACGCTCCATTTAGACAGCGTCTTTCAGGAAAGGCCTTGCATATTACAGAAAGACAATGCCAAACCTCATAATGCATCTATTCCAGCACTATGGCTTTGTGTTAGAAGAGTCCAGGTGCTGAACTGGCCTGCCTGCAGTCCAGATTGTTCACCAACTGAGAACATTTGGTGATTCTTGAGAAAAAAATACAACAAAGAAGCCCCAAGACTGTTGAGCAGCTGGTCTCTTCAGTTGCCAGATGTTTACAGACTGTTGTTAAAGGAACAGGGATGCTACACTGATAAACATGGACCTGTCCCAACATTTTGGAGATTTGTTGCTTCAAATACAAAATTCCTTTTTTTTTTCTTAAAATGCCAGTCTAGTTTCCTCACCTAAAAATAAAAATGTTTTTGTTGTTTTTAGTCAGCCCAATATTTGATTGACCCATCATGGGAATTAATTTTACTTTTAAACCTTAAAGGTCAGCAGCATCCTGTATAAAACCATCCTCTGAGTACATTACTGCAACGTCAGTGTCAGTAAATATAGAAGAGGAAATACCTGTGAGTCACAGATGTAAAAAAAAAAAAAAAAAACACACCTTAGAGGCAAAACCTTGTCTGGCTGTTTGTACTTACAAAGTCATCTAATGACTCAGAGCTGAAAATAGCACTAATGGTGATGATCCCAAAAATATGCCGACGTGACATACTGCACTGTAAACATAGGCGGCGAGGGCAAACAGTACATTCATAATGAAGACATTTAAAATGAGTAATGTTGGTAAGTTTAACAGTATTATTTACTTGCCTACATGTACAATCAGTGGGTAAGAGATCTGATCTCTCAGGGTAGGTTGAGGTGCCAGGCAAAACCTTTCGCTAATCATCATTTTAACTTTAGATCTTTCTTGACTGTTGCCATGTCGATCTTTGTAAAGCAGCAGCACGACTCAGTCTATCCATGACTCTGATTTGATAATGACATCATCAATAAGGCATCTAGCTACAAACATCTGTCATCATTTGTATGCTGATTGCAGCCCAGCCTTTTAGGGGAATGACTTGCATCTGTCAACGCTGACGGACCATTTGTCTTGATTTAGTGTTTTATCTGAGAGTAAAAGCTTAGAAAAAGAGCACAGTGGCCTGCAAGTGGCTACACTGATCAAAAATGATCACTGTTAGATTACTGTGACTTTCTCAAAAATCTAAATGGGATAGTAAGCAATGAGCAAATAAAAGAGCCCAGAAGCTTTGTAATATGATCACAGAATCAACCCGCAGTGTGCACTTTGAACACATACCGGTTAACACCAGATTTAAACCCAAAAACAGATACGTATCCATGCACAAGAACATCACCATTAATAATACAACATGTGAAAGTAAGCAGGGCTTGCAGCTAATGAACAACTGGTTAATTCCACCACGTCAATGAGCCAGGAGGATCGAAGGAGCACACATACACACTCGCACCAGTGCCTGCTCTACACTTCAGTGTTGATTAGGATAATGCATTTATTGCGTGAAATTAGGTTTGCTTGAATTTTTTAATGAAATGAAGCCAGAGACAGAAAAGGTAGACAGCAGAGGAAAATGGAGGTGAAAGGAGGAAGTAAGAATCTCTTGGGGGGAAGGGAGTACTGCAAATACCTCTTTAGGCAGCCCATTTAAAAGTGGAATTTATTTTGTCTGAGAGCACGACATATAAATAGGTTATGACACAGGTTATGAGGCAAACACTTTTTTGTATAAACCCCTTAGTTTGAAGCAATCCTAAATGAGAGGAAGATCATAAGGATGCATGTAAAATATTAAAGTAGCATCTAGAGGCAGAAGACAGCAACATGAATGTGTCAAATACTACATGTTATATATGTTGTATACTGGATTGTTATTGCTGTATGTTCATTTACACTGTCACATCTTGGTGGGCTTTGTGATGGGAGAGAATGATAGACCATCTCTATTCAACAAATCATTCATGCCCACAGAGCAATGTCTGCAGGACCAGGGAGAGGTAGAGGGAAGTGGGGAAATGTTTATCCTGTGCCGGTAGATATCAGCCAAATAGAAGAAGGTGTTTACCCCTTAGGGCAGTGATAATGGTGATGATGACGATGATGTGTGTGTGTGTGTGTGTGTGTGTGTGTGTGTGTGTGTGTGTGTGTGTGTGTGTGTGTGTGTGTGTGTGTG
>JAQQZY010000015.1:19647238-19667870 GCA_030068375.1 Ostorhinchus rueppellii
TGTGTGTGTGTGTGTGTGTGTGTGTGTGTGTGTGTGTGTGTGTGTGTGTGTGTGTGTGTGTGTGTGTGAATGCATGCATGTTTCTTATTCTTCTATCCTAGTGGGAACCTTGACCTGAAAGCACCAGAATGCTACTGGAATTTGCTATCATCATGATAAAACATATCGAGGCACACTGGAACGATCACACTTATGATTAGAGTAAGAATGCGGTTCAGGGTAGGGGAGAGTATTCAGTAGTAATGGTTAAGGGTAGGGTAAAGAGCGAGGCAACATATGATGATGAGTGTCCTCACGAGGATAGTGAAACAAGCATGTGTGTATACCAGACGCAACAGGGTTTTGCTTTTTTAAAGTTAATTGCCCACTTACTCAATCCTCTAGAGAAAAGCCCTGAAAAGGTGAGAATGAAAAAATTACTCGGAGCTCTGCCTACATGCAGACCCTGTCACTCTTCCCATGGTAGCAACAGAAAGAGCTCCGCTTCTAAATAAAACATAGTGCCAAATAATATGCAGAAATGTCTCAGAGCACAACACATCAGTGAGCACTTCAGATCCTGCAATGATCAAACTGGGCATATGTGTACTTTCACATTTTGCTCTTTTGTCACTACTATTTTGAGTGCATATTGGCACTCAAAATAATGACATAATATTCTATGCTGAAATATCCTCAACAGTCTTAATTTCCAAGACACAAGCTGCTGTTCAACTATGATTAATAAAGATTAGGCTATGTTAATCAAATCTGAAGGAACTAGTCAATTTCAAAAACAATTTAAGCATCCACACAATGAAACAGAGTTTGCACAAGGGAAATTGAAAATTGTGATATAAACATTGAAGGAACACAACATTGAGATATTACAAAAAGTAGCTCTGTAGCAGCGGTTCAGCAGACAGACACATTCTAGTGGTCAGCTTTCAGAAGAAGGATTTCTCAATATCATCAAAAAGGTCATCACCAACAGTGAAACTTGAAATATACCAGCAACCCATCTGACAAAAGTCCAAATGCGCACAAAATCAGTACATGATAAAAAGAGACTAAAACTGTTTGATAACAGAAGAAACACATAATTCACTGTAATTACAAGACACACTTCTTCTAAATAATAGAAGGAAGAAAACCACAAAGTCAATGAATGAAAGAAAAGTTGAATCTCTTATCAAAAACCAGCAGAAAATGTTTAACGTCTCAATATCACATCATAAATAAAGGTTTGCACATTCTGGTGCACATGGCCACAATTCAGGTTCAACTGTATGATACAAGTTGTTGACAACTGCCACCTTTAATCTGTATCAGTGAAAACACATCCCACACCCAACTACATACACACAGCCCTAGTTAGGCTGCAAACACTTTTGTTTATCTCTTTGTCATCATTTCTATAGAAAATGTTTCAAGAAAACAGACAAAATGTCTCTGTTTGAAGATGCAATCCAAAGACAATGAGATCTTGTATCTGAAATATCAGAGTTTCATACTAGCTACACCTAAAATAACACTTCTTAAAGGTTTCAGCAATGGTCCCCTTTGCTGGTTGGATGGTGCAAATCAATTTGTGACTGGCCACATCTATGTATTAATCATGTAGTTATGGAAAAACTATCTTCATCAACCCATCATAAGGTTAGCACCAGTTCACAGAAACATAACGCGTACCAGCAAACAGAATATGCCTTCTGGTTTTAAATACTTAACTTAATTTAGGAAATTAATTTGTCTTACCTGTTTGAGCTTTTTCAAGTCTTCATCCAACTCCAGATTGTCCAAGATAACAGCCACAAAAAGACTGAGAAGAATCTGAAATTCACCGAGTAAGTCATAAGAACATATGCTGTCTGAATCATGTTGCAGTGTGTTTATTACATTTTCATCAGCGTAACATTAAAAAAAAGACACTTTTTTTTAAAAGTACAAAGTCTGTTTAGTAATTGCATTTGTTGCTTGTTCTGTCCTGGAAGACATCCTGTCTGTCTGGGCTGAGGTGTGAGTCATCCGGAGACTGTCGGTGCTGTCTGATGGCTTCCCATTTCAGAAAGCCAAACACTAAAATGTCAGCACTTCTTATGCTGCAAGTCTGATTAACTGTGATTAGATGTGCCACTTGAGGGAACATTAGTGGGGTGGGACACTAATTGAATGTATTAAGAAAACATTTCATGTATCATTTTGCCACTTATTTTCCTCAGAAGAGAATACCACAGTCCTGGCATATGCTTCACTGTGCATTCATGTTTGCTCTGTGTCTAAATGCAGCATATATACCAAAGTCCAAATAAAATTTTTTAAAAAGTTGATATGCAGAAAGTTGCAGAAAGAGTACACTCATGGAATAAATGTACCAGTCTTTTCAACTTATTTGACTTTTGCTTTTGGAGCGGCACAGGAAAGTTACTCACCAGGGTCGCAAACAGATGGTAGAGGATAAAGTAAATAGCTACAACTGGAGCCCACATATGACCTACAGCCACCAGAGTCTGGTCCATGACATCAACCCAGCCCTCTTGGGTCAGGATCTGGAACATGGACATGAATGCCTGCAGGGAGCAGAGCACCGAAAGAGAAAGTGAGAGATGCAAAAGGCTAGAGAGGGCATTTGTGCACACAAGTGGAAGCAGTGGAGAGAGGGACAAAGACAGGAGCAAGGAGGAAATTACACAGAGACAGAGACAGCTTTGACATTTGAAACATGTTTTTTCAGATCAAATATCACACAGCTGATGCACATATTCTGACCATTTTTCCTCTGGCTTAAGATGGACGGATTTTGATACGTAAGCAAAAATGCATTTCGATGTATTTTGTTGCCGTCTTATCTACTGAGTAGAGGTCAGATGAAGGTGTAGGAGACGGCCAGCTGCGACACTGTGGCCCCTGGAGTCAAATGGCACGCCTGTGCTCCCTTCTTAGCATCTCACCTCCAGACAGCAGCCTCCACCCTTCCAGCCCCTCCCATCTACTCCCATGTCCCAGTCACTGCAGATAAGGATAAACCCAGCAACAGGTCTGCCCATAGGGGAGACAGCCAAACATCATTAACAATGATGTGTGCATGCATGTGTGCACGTGTGTGTGCGGATACATGCGAGTATGTGTGAGGCTCAAGTAATATGGAAATGGAGAGGCAAAAGGAAAAAGAGGGGGGTAACATGGCATGCAAGTGGCATCTGTTTACGAGCAACCCTTCATGTCCCGCTGTGCCTGGGATCAGTGAAATGTTGGAAGGAGAAAAAAAAGTGAAGATGGTAAGATGTGGCTAATGAGAGAGAAAGAAGCTCATGAGCACTTAGAAATCAAAGGAAGTACCACATCTGTTGACCCATCATGCAAACTACCATCGACATCTGCAGTCCCCCAATTTCTTGTCTGAGGTACACTAGTGGAAGTGTTAAGTGGATACATCTAAATCTTTATGAAAAGTATTTTGTATACAATTTCTAGTAATTTTTAACACTTTTCATATCATGTCCACACCATATACTGTACAGTTCACTCAACTCTGGATGTTTACTGTTTCAGTCTATTGAATTTTTGCAGGTTGGTTGGCTCTAACAAAATACTTTCTAAAACCCATTAGAATGCTGGATTAAAAATCTCCAAATAAACAACTTTCCAACAGAGGATGAGAGGCATATAAAATTAAATATAGAGAAAATCAAAACAGTAACAATGAACGTAAAGGAAGTGGACATCTACCAGTTACAAATAAACATGCTTGATCACTGTGTGGAATCTCATTTGGGTATGCATTTTTACATTCGAAGGACATATATGAGATATAAATTAAAGTAAAAGAGCCTATATGCTTCTAAAGTTATAGCTGGAAGAGAGCCATTGTGGATGTCAGATGAAAAGACACAAAAAAATCAGTTCAATAAGTCAGCCGTTTGTGTCTGCTTTACAAATTGTGATTAATTATCAATGTAAAATCTACACAAATGTATCCAAGAAATAAGCTCTGGTCGTGCTATGATGAATATAAGCAGTTCCTTACCCTGGGGAATGTGGTAAAGCGATCTAAGTCCTCCACAAAGCAAAACATTTGCAGGCTGATGGCCGACATGACGATCAGAAGGCTGGCTGTGAACACCACCAGACTGCCTAGTTTTTTGCCAGGGCCAAATATCTTATACACAAAATCCTCCAGAGCGGGAGAGATCTTGATTAAACGCACAACACGTAGCACCTGTGAGGAAATGAAACATTATTGTGTCTGTACAGTTTAAACTGTAGCTTGGAGCAGTACTTTTACAGCACAGAAAGAGAAAGAGAACTGTTATTTTAAAAACATATTCGTTATAATTTTCACAGGAAATGCAGCAGCACATTGATTACATATTGATTTTAACAGGAACAGCATTGATCTTGAGTCAGTGGTAACAGCAGTGGTGCATTGCTCTGTCAACAAGTTTAGACTATAAACTGTTTGTGGTGACAACAACCCCCAAAAGGTAATGCATCTTGGTCAGGGTTTGATCATGGATCCAGGGAGTGGCTATTGATCGAGGTTTGCACTGTGATGCCCCTGGCCAAGGATTTTTCTTTTGATTCCACTTCTAAGTCAAATAAATGGCTTTTTCCAATCCCCTGATACACAAGAAAATGAAGCAGACAAACATGGGATGCTGGCCTAAAAGAGAAGCTAAAGTACACAGATACAGTAATAACAGTATGATGACAGATGGAAAGAGAAGCCATTACCTTCTGACAGACCATGATGACCACACTCCATTTCTCAACAGATACAAGCTTTGAGACTAAGGGCTAACCATGAGGGGCTGACCTTACTGAGGATAAATGGTTATAAGAGGAAAATGTCTTTTGTTTTTTGTTTTTTTTTGTTTTTTTATCTGCAGCCTCAGACAAATTGTGATTGAGAAAAACAAACAAGTATGAGGATAGGCTGATATAGGCAGACAGAAATCAACTGTGACAGTATATAGATAAATATCACCAATATTTGGATTGTATATGGTATAAATGCAGCCCTGATAAAGTGTCTGCAAACATGTTGCATCTGACCCTAAAACATTGGCCTCCTTATCTGCCATTTTTTAAAAACACATTAGAACACAGCCAGAAGCAGAAAAAAAAAAATCAACAATCTGTACATGAAAAACAAACATTTCCTACAATACAGAAAGCAGTTATATAACAAATGATCACCTGTTAAAGATTGATGCTAATGAGAGTAACTTTAGAGGATAAGACATATGCATAATACATATTTCTACCAGATAACATACAGTATAATTTAACACTTCAATGCAAGGACTTTGCTACTTACATAATTATCACCACAGACAAAAAAAAACTATCAACTGGCCTTTTGCTGAATGCTGTGATCACACCAGTGCAGTCAGTAAATATTTTATAACACTACTATTTCCATGACTATACCAAGTAATGATATTAAGACAGCACAAGTGGAGAATGTTGATCCACACTGACATTAGAATTTTTTAAATATATACAAATACTCATAAATTATTAATATTAGGAGAAGGTACCATCTTCAGTTCTCCAAAGGATACTGTTTGTCTGCTACCAATGACTAACTAATGACATTCAGAGAATGGCTCTCCAGCTGTGCTGCTAATGTATGCCTCAGGCTTCAGTCTTCTGCAAGACAAAGCAATGCTTAACATGAAATTGAATTTCATAATGTGTCACATTGTCAGTGTCACAGATAGCCCATCCAACGTTTTAAGCCCATATTAGCCAAATGCCAATAGCGAGAATCGGCTCAGCACATCCCCAGTAGAAATGATCGAAAATTATACAATGCCCTGCAATTTTGGATGAATTAATTGACTGAATTGCTAAATCATGCTGCCACTGAAGCCATTATAATTCTGAACACACAAAGGAGGAAGTCTCGAGGTGGGTTCCACTGGCTGATTAAAAATCATTCCACCAAATGTATGTGTGTGTGTGTGTGTGTGTGTGTGTGTGTGTGTGTGTGTGTGTGTGTACATCCCCATGTAATAAGCAGGGCTCTAAAGAAAACTATAATATTAGATACTTATAATTTAAGTCAAAGTGGCATTAAAAAGCAAATACTTTTTTCCAGGACTGCCACTTACAGTTTTTGGTTACTCAACTGTTCAGTATCACCCTCTAAAATGTGTGGATAATGCAACATATCAGTAGCCAATGAATTAATTACAGTTCAATTGTGATGAAACATATTTATATAGGTGTTTGTTTCAGTGGATGTATTGCATATACGTATGAATATGCAGGCTGTGCACTACTCAACAAGAAGCCTTTTCCTTTAAGACTGATAACACTGTCAACTTAAAGGTACATGGTTCAATTTTAGACAGACTCAATAGCTGTTTGGTAATGAAAGAAGATATTGTTTTGGCATTGTTTTGAGGTCTTAACATATTGTTGATTTAGTTTTCTCTCCTTAGAATAAGAAACTATAGTAAAACAGGAAACTCTTGTCTTTTTCACTGAAAACCATTATAAAGTATTTGACCTATTAAAAAAAAAAAAAAAAAATCGGAACTTTCCCAAATTTCTGCTTCAGGAAATGTAATGTGAGTGCTGATTATTAGACATCCAAATATGAACACTTGAGTACAAATACTTTTTATGAATATTATTGGTGCATTGCCCAGGACAAAAACATATCTAAATATTTATCATTTTGCAGTGTGTGACCAATAGATCTGTTATTTTTTATATCTACTGACAATATTGGCTCAACTCACCTCTCCTTCCTTCAGTGTGTCCTGGTTTTGATATCGGCATGCTGCAAGTATAGTATCCCCTCGGCTGTGGTTGCAATGCAGTGTAAACATATTGTGTGTCTTCTTCAGCACGAGTGCAACTACAGGTGAGGCGACACTTGGTGGGTGAGGAAACTTACAACTGTAAGTTGTGATTTCCAAAATAAAACATTATTTTATGATTTTTTTTTTCCAGGCAAGACTATAGGTTTTTAGCCTTCAAACCTGTTGCCCATTTACCAAGATAGAGCCTACTTTACACTTTGTTTCAGTGTGTTCAGAGGTTTCCAAACTTTAACCCACATTATAACACAATAAGACACTGATAATCTTTCACAGCAACAGGGCTCTGAGCCAGTTCTGAATCTCAAACCTAACTGTCACTGCATTCACACCAGGAAAAACTGGTCCTTGCAAACTGTGGCATCATGAGTGGGCATGTCATATTCTAGGTTATGAAGACAAGTGGGAAGTAAAGGAAGACAATGCCGGAATACAGAGTAAAGTCCTCCCACTTCCGCTTTTAAAACTGATGTGAACATGGGGTGGTCGACCAAAGGTTCTGAGACTCCAGAACAGAACCGGAACTACGTCTATCTGAAAGGACTCATAAACCCTATTCAGATGGGATTAGTTTTACAAAAGTATGTGTGATAAAGTAATAATTGCCAAAGATTTTAGTCCCATCTGAATGTGCTATGCCAGTAATCATTACCGTACAATGTCAGTAAAGATTACTGCGACTTTTACATTTTGTAAAAGGGTCCAGGAGAATGATGCACGGTAGTACTAATCCCATGCGAATAGACCAGTAATTTATATGTGTGTAGATATTCTGTTACGTTCTGGTTATGTGATTTTTCACAGATTTTGCAGATTTAGCATGGAGGTTCTTGAAGAAGCACTTGGCTTTCCAGTAGGCAGTTGGACAAGTGCATGTGAAACCTCGTGTCGCCCCAAGTCTTAGGCTACGTTTCTGTAGTGGTAATGCAAAGCATTTGTTGCATATGTAGTCATTTAATAAAGGTGCCGTTCACATGCCACAAATGCGTAAACGAGTAAATTTAATGACATTATATACCATAAATATGGGAACAACTGGATTTAACTGATTGGGTTTGGACACAAACATTGAAGTGCCTGTTGGGATTCGGATATGTGGCCCGAGCTGGGCTCTATTTTGGACACTCTCGCCTAATTGGAAAGCAACGTCATATGTAAATGACAACAAGGGGGCACAGCACTGCGTGAATGGATTTACCCCTCACACTTGTGGTAGGTTTACTAATATTTCTTATCCCATGCAAATTGGCCATTAATATTACTGACAACCTGTGGTATTGTAAAACTAATTCAGTCCAAATAGTGCTACAGATATTGAAAGAGCAACAATTCTGGATCAATTCATCTGTGAACTACATGATTTTATGTCATGTTTAGTAGCATTTTGAGCCACTTAGAACCTTGACAAAGGTGACACTAAAAATAGCATCTCATACTGCCTATGGATCCCTCCACTCACACGGTCGAAAAGCCATAAAACCGTGCCAATTTGAGGAATGTTGAGCCGCTACCATCAATAGAAAACCAGCATTAAAGGTGATCACTGAAAGGTCTCTGTGTATGTGTGTGCTTCTTCTGAAGTTTTGTCCCTCAGAGAACACTGTACAATGAGGGTGATAAAGATGAGAAAAATGTGTACTGGATGGCAACAGAGGGTCAGAAGATACTTTGACTTTCAAGTATGTTTGGGCTTTAAAGTCAGACTGTATGTTGTATTTATTAACGCATCTAAACATAAGTGTCAATCCTTACCTGAAAATAGGTGAACTGGGAGTGATAAAGGTCAGGGTAGATATGTAGTGTAGTGCCCATCACAAGCAGTGATTCAAACTTATGCAAGGAGGAGCTGATATATCCAGTGAAGCCAAGACACAAGATCTTTAGAAGAGCTTCCAGGTCAAATAACACAGTAAAGGCAACCTAGAATGTAACACACAGAACAGAAGTCAGTGTTTATTGAATTTAAAGAATATTTCTGTAGATATTTGTCCTTTACCACTGTGGCTAGCAACATATACTAAAAGAATGTGAGAATACAACCAGCACTTCACTAATATTTTTTTTCCTTATTCTCCCTTCACAACATTCACACAAATTGTAACAAATCAGCAGATCGATGGATATATGATATCGATGGAGGGACTGAGAGAAAATAATACTGTCTGTGTCTTATCGCTTCCATTCAGCTGTGAGAGAAAAAGGGGGGTACGAAGGGATGAGGGCAGACACACACCCACACACAGGTCTTGCTCTGCCACCTGCATACTGATGACATCAAGCCAAATATAGTGTCAAGTTTTTCTGCGAACTGTATTTCTACTTTCAAAATTATACAATCAGCCAAACAACAAATGAACAAAATCTCTTATTCCATTAAACTACTGTCATAAGAGGTTTAGTGTGATGTATGACTCACTGTTAACATGTCCTAAAAATACACTTTTGCATCATATGAGTCACATGGACAGTTAAATATGATATGGCATTAAGTTAATGGAGGATTAAAACTCTTTTAATGACAGGACATTTCATTTTCATTAATGATATTCCCCATAGGGAGCTCAGCTTTAGGCAAAGACACATGTACGGTTGTCACAGATGTTAAAGTATGCATTTCATTTCATACATTTTACTTTTTATACTAAGACCAGAATATTAAGTAAAAAATAAATGAATTAATAAATCAGAGAAACTGTGAAAAAAATAAGAAATAAATATCCTACCTCTGCAAAGTAAAACTCATCATAGTGCCGGCGGTGATCCTCGCCTTTATAATAGTTGCTAGCAGCAACAATGACGTCTACAGCAACCATACTCAAGATGAACATGTGAAATACAGAGGACCGCATCAGTTGCTGTGGAAACAGAGAAGTGTTCAATCAATGTTAATTGCACACAACAGATAAAGAGGAAATACATGGAAAACCGGAACCATTTTTTCATGTTCCCATTAAACATGAGCATCATCTCATTCAAAGGTGAACTAGCAGTAACATCATAATCACTGCCATTTCGTTGAATGTTCAAATTAAGACACACGAGAAGATGGGTGGCTATATAATGTACCACTGTATTAAACTGTGACAACTTATGCCAAGAAAAGGATAACGCATACCCAAAACCGAGTCTCCACAGTTCCACATCCTCTGTCATAACAGTTCTTTTTGAACTTATTATGCTCTCCATCTCAGTACAAATGCCTGAGGTTTGATACAAGCTGGTGTCAGTTAGTTTTGTTTATTCATTAGGCTACTGCCACTTTATTTTGGCATTTAGCCTGAGACCAAGAGGAAGTCTTCATTCACCTTTTCCACTCATCATCAAGGGTACAGCTTCTCTTTATATGAAAAACATCATTTGACATCTGAGACACAGGAGAGCCCTGACCAAGCCCAGGGCTCCTGCATTTTACCATTCAGAGCTTGAGCTGGGGCCCTCTGAGTGCACTAGCCCACTGTAGGTGGACCTAGTCATTCACCTCGACAATCATACCATGCTGGCATTGGCCTGTACATGCATGGTTTATCAGAGGATAGATAAGAGGATTTATGATTTGGCCAGTATACCACCCCTGCTGCATTGGCCATAACAACAGATTCTTCTCTATGTATCAGAGTGCTGCTGAGAAGGTGAAAACAGAGCAGTTCTCCCCTCAACTGCCTCAGAAGGCCTCATGAATTGCAGGGTATTTCCTTCCCATTGAGCCAACAGGTGTCAAAAATGCTTGCCCATGTTCCTGGAGTTCATTTCAGAGATAACGTCATAATGGTATAAGCCACTATTGATGATTATGGACGGTGTTTGGAGATGAAGCTGGCTTGGTTAATCCTTCGCATATCCTGGACAGCTTATCTGGCCCTGTCTCATAAACAGCATGTGGTCAGGCCCACAATGCTTCTATCCAAGCTCTGCAGGTTCCCTTTATCTCAGCTGGAGTAAATTTACAGAGTGCAGGTAGGCACAACCTGCGCACTGAAGTGCATCACCGCACTACAGACATGTCAAGCATGTCTGGTGGAGCTTGGGTAAATGAAGCAGCCCAGTATTCCACTGGCCTCTCTGCTCATTAAGGTACAGGTTACGGGGAGATTATATTCTCTGTGTCCCACTGTGCAATTTCTTCTTTTCTTGGCAGAGGGGTGGCTTTTTCTGTGGTGGTGGCATAGAGACTCCTGTAGCTGACTCCCTCAGACATCAAGAATAAAAACAGAATTATTCATTTTTAGAGGTCGACCAATGTGGGTTTTTCTAAGGCCGGTTGCCGCTATTGATTTTTAAAAAGTCAGTCAGACGATGGTTGATAAATACAGTTGATTTTTTTAGGTCAATATGTAACGCAGATTTTTTTTATTTTTATTTTTTAAAGCACAGAGACCATAAAATACAAATGAAACACTGAGATAATCAAGATTTTCATACAGCAATATAAATGAAATTAATTAAGGCTTATACACATTAGGGGTGAAATAGTACAGGTAGTACACAGTATGGTCCATGCTGTGGTTTTTGGGTCAAGGTTTCGGTTCAGTTTTGGTACATGTTTTGCACGTAAAGAGAACAGTTTTTTTTTCTCCCAAACTTATATTTTTTTTATTTTGCTCGTCAGCAAAAACTGAATTTCACAGTAGGAACAAATTGTGTCATAGCATTGAAATGTATAATAGAATTCTGCACAGGGTCAGGTACCTGTGGGGGTACGTGAATTATTGTGTAGACAAAGTGTTTAATCACAAGTTGGGTCAAATTGGAGGTTTAATGTACACGGGACATAAATAAATGCGGCTAGTGGGTTGGGTTGCCCAGGTATAGTTGGGTGTGAGTTTGGAAAAGTGGATCCCTGCAGGACTTAGATGAGTCTAAAGCCGCTTCTTTGTCCACTGTCTCTTACTGAAGGGCGGGGCTTCCTCACATTACAAGTTCAGATGCATGTCCAGAGAGAGAGGGAGAGAGAGGTACAAGCCACAGCTGTACAATGCCTATGTAGTTACTGCATAGATGAGATGTGGCAGTGGAGCAGCTTAAACCTTTGTGAGTTACAAAGCCAAACCCCCCAAATCAGTGTTCTGGAGGCACACATTGTCCGAGACAGGCTGTACTGAACCGTACATTTTTTTCCATTGCATCACTAATACACTTTTAACATTTATTGAACTTCAAGTGCTGCCCACGTAGGTGCCTGATCACATATCTTATAACATTTTTGCAACTAATAAAATATCAGCTTTCAAAAAATAATTGAGGCTGATGGCCGATATTGAAAAAAATATACTGGGCTACCTCTATTAATTTTAATGGCAGTACGGTGGTTAGCACTGTCGCCCACAAGTGGAAGGTCCTGGATTTGCAGTGGTTTTCTGTGAATGCTTCCTCCCACCATCCAAAAGCATGCACCTTAATTGGTCAATCTAAATTGGTTGTAGACGTGTCTGAGAGAATTGTGGTTTGTCAGTAAATGTTGGTCCTGTGATGAACTGGCACCATGTCCAGAGTGTACCCCACCTTTGCCCATTGATAGCAGCTGAACTGGAGCTGTGAAACCAGCACACAAAAAGTCTGCACAGTCTTATTCACTGATGGGAAGTGTTATCTCAGTCTGCAGCCAGTACCCACCTCCAGTAACACCACCTCCTCCTAAGAAGGCAGCAAAATCGGCAAGTTTGGCTTTCCATCTGGAAACAGTTGGTCAGATTCCACAGCATATTGCTTGCCCCCAGGAATATTGAGCATCTAGGAGGAAGAAACACTCCTCTGAGGTCTGGGATTTAGAGAGAGAGGGGTTCTAGCAGCATGGAAACACTGCTGCCCTTCATCTATTGCTGCCCAAGAGGCATATTTCTTAAGTGGCAACCTTTGAGGCTGAAATTGAAGCTAATGTGGAGCGTCAAAAATTGCAGTATCTTGAATGGCCATTGGGGGCTGGTTGCAAAAGTCCCAAATCCCCATAAACCCCCATGTTAAAATGGCCAACTTTACAGAAGAAATAAACCTGTTTACAACCCGGTGAAAAATTGGTTTTGGGCTTTATAGCTACAAGGCCAAAAATGTGATCTGTATTTCAGAATTCCACTCTTCCTCTTCTCCAGTTCCACAAAAACCCAAAACGACCTGTCAAGCATCTCTAGGCTTTAAAACTGTGGTCTCTATACTCTCTGTGGTATTCCATGTTCTGGTCATAGGTTTAGTCCAAAAGGCATTGCACTAACGTAGTCTGCCAACTACGACCTATGACCTGTTACACACGATCAGCCCAGTAGATTGGTTTAAAGTGATCAATTTCACAGACACTTACTTTCATGTAGCGATAACCAGACCATGTGCAATTCCTAGGGCTGCATTCAAGGACCCAGCTTAGAAGGACATGGTGTTACAATTTAGCCTGTCACTCTCACCCCTTGTGCCTTTACAAAATGTGTTCAAGCAAAGCCAGGATGACTCCACTCTATAAGAAATGTGTTTGCATTTTGACCTGTCTGGACGACTGGGCTTTGGTACCAAGCTCCTGAGACCAGCAACAGCACAGCTGTCACTAGTTTTGTCACATAGTCTTGCACTGGGGTTTCTAGTGAATTTTCAGGAAAGCTCCCCATTCCAAAGTCAGCAGTTTTCTTTTCTCCAGCAGGATATGTGCTCTATTACTGATGTACATTTCCTATAGTATATGTGTTAATTGACTGAAAGGTTCCAAACTGTGTGGAATTCTGCTCCCTATAGAGTAGGGTACAACACCTGGTTGCTCCACTGTATAGCTGGGCTTGGTGAGGTGGGGATATCAAATTGAGGGATGACTGTGCTGACAGGAGTATATACTGTATGTGTATGTATATCACCACAGATCATCTGCTTTAAGGCTTGAAAAGATGGGTTCTCCATCAGAGCATGTGGGTGTATGAGTTGCCATACTCTGTGTTGTACCTCATTACTCTACTTTAGGGAACAGAAGTTATAGTCAGAGCATTTTGTTCATCTCCATTGGAGGTGCCTCTAGCCGCTACAGTACGGTATATAAAGAGATATGAAACAAGCAAAGGGGGGCAGCAACTGCAAGGGATTCAAAGCAATCAGGATCCTTTCATTGGGTGATGAGAGAAACATCTACTCTGACAGAAGAATCAGTGTCTATTCAGACAGCTAGAAAAAAGAACGTAAGGGGCAATAAATGTATGTTTTTTCCTCTAGAAACAGTGGTACTTAAGATCTATACAGAGACACTGCATGATGGAAACAATCATGATATACAATGATGTAGAAGCACTGCCTTAAAAAACACAATTAAAAAAAAAAGCCAATTAGACAAACCCTCTGACTGTGGCTTCCGATATAAAGACAATATGACAGATGTGATTACAGTCCTGATCTGCATGTATGTGGCAGAATGAACAGCTTGTGAGTGGGTAGAATCGTTCATCCTAAAAAAAAAAAACCTTCATGCATGTGAGATTGGCACTAGGAAGGACTCAAACAAGTGAAAAACAAGAGGAAGACTTAAAGAGAGAAGAAGAGGAATTGCTAGAAAGATCTAGTTCACACCAGGAAATGGGACCACTGCCATCCACCCTCCCACACAGTAATACACTAACACAGCAAACTCCTTACAGTCAAGAATGCTTTATCTGAAGTCATGTTTAGTGATGTGAAAACTAGTGGTGATAATAGTGACGCGGATAATGATGATTTCTTTGTTTTTCAATTTTAAGTTGTTTGTTGTGCTAGGCATATTTTACTGTGCCATTTAATTTACAATAGAAAACATGGTACCATTATTTTATCTTACAAATGTGTAATCATGCCTTCCATATAACCCCAATTTATGTCCCCAGTCAGTGGAGCTGATAACCCAGAGGCTGGGTGTAGAACATACACGCATGCCCACCCCATATACACAGTTCCTGAGAGAGACTCTCTGACTGAGATTGGACGTGACAAAGCAGTTTGACATTTTCAGCAACCGGACGCTCTCCCCCATGGGTGTTTTGGCTGAATTAAGTTGTGTGTGTGTGTGATAGTGTGTATATGTGTGTGTGTGTAGGAGAGGGGCAGGGAGCAAGAGAAATTGAGGACCAGAACTTAAGTGTACACTTGCACATATGAAATGGTTGGTTTTCTTGAAGTTCGTCAAGTTCCTGATTTGCCCATGTCCTTAGTCAGCTTCTGGGAATCACCAAATCTGTACAGCAGTGTGCATTTAAAACCTCTGTCATGAGGAGATATACCCAGATCTGGCACAAAGTAACCCCTCCATTTTGCCCCTAAAATGCTGACAGTGTCATGCTCTTCACTAAATAATCCTCTCCCACTCTCCATGTCAAGTCTCAAACAATAATGTCCAAGCTACTGATTGTAACAGCACACCATATATGGCCTTAAGATGTCAGAATCAATTTAACAGCATCAACTGTGGAACAAGACGGTTCTCCCCTGCTGTTTGATGTTTCTTTGCTTGTGTGTCCTTTCTCACTTGTTTGATGGATGCTGGTTTAGTTGCATTGCCTTTGACTGGGTCTTTGAAACACCAGGTGCTCCCTCTACACAGGCAAATGGAGGACAAGCCAGGGGGCACTGGTATCATTCTGTCTGATATCAAAGTGGATTGTAATTTCTAACAACAGTTTAAGAGAAAATACAGTGAAAAATTGAGCATGTCCTCTTACTTGTTTGGCTGCAAAACAGCACAAGACTGACATTATTTATGCAAATATTTTTGTAGACAAAATAGATCCTTTCCAGAAGGAAATTAAAAAATATATATATATATTTGGGGAAACAGTGTCATTTGACTTTTTTTTTTTTTTTTTTTTACTAAAAATGAAAAACAATAGGAAAAATAACTGGAAAAAAATTACTTCTCTTTTCATAAAGCTTCCAGCCTTCTTGCACTCTGGATTTTTATCATTCAATTTATGCACTGCCAATTTGCCCAGTGCTGAAAAATCTCACTCACACAGTGTGGCATAAACTGCAATCTCACATAAGAAGTGACTAAGGTTTGAGCTGTTTTCATAAAATGTGTCTTAACATGAACTGCTGTCAATAAGTGTAGTGATCATCTGATGGACGGGGATATGTGCATCATACCTGGACCACGTCCACAGCCTGCAACTGTAACACAACCAAAACAGAGAGATAGACTGACAGACCAATGACTGCTTCCTCGTGCTCCGTCTGTTCACTCGGAGTGCCAAGGAGGACAAATGCTCTTTCCTCTGGTACATGAGACGAGTGTAGCACATGTGCACGTAGCTGGCAGGATATTGCAGTATTCACACAGGAATTGTCACCAACAGACTGGTCCATGTTCTGGCACAAACTCCTGCAACAGTTTTCTCTTTCCTTTTTATTGAGATTAAGAGGAAACTGAGGGATTCCACACTACTGCACTTCACTTATCTTTGTAGTGTCTTCACTGGCAATTGTTGACAATAAAAAAAAAAAAATAACAATGATAATCAGCACAGTATCAGGACTCTCTCCCTTATTATTACTGGTTCTTATACAACCCTGTGTAAAAAATATCGCGCATAAGCAAACTATTGTCAGAAAGTTTAACAACATAATGAACCTGTGACTAACAGAATTATTCTAATGTAGAGGTTTTGACTGAAGCAGAGGGTATGTAAAATCTTGCTGGGTTGAGGATCTAGCAAAGTGGGAGCCCCTTGCCTTATTACAGTCCTGAGTGGTGAGGGCTGACTCATGTATCCAGCTGGAAAACAGGTCTTAATAAAACATGGTCTGCCTGTCTGCACACTCCTACTCTTAATAATATCTGCTGTGCTTTGCCACCTCTGCCTCTATTTCCTGTGTGACTCTTACTTATAGACCTTGGAAATTTTTTTCATTTCAGCCTATGCCGTGCATCTGGCTGAGAGGAGTCTAGACCAAATAAACGATATAGTTCTGCCATCCTCTGTTGATCTCTCAGGACTTGACACATCTTGTTCATTTTCCTCCTGCAAGTGGGTTTGTATGCCCCCCCCCCATCAACATACCGTCCAACCTTTTTTACCTTTCAGCAACATTCTTCCTCTCAGTCTAATGACCCTATGGACTGAACATATGTCTGTGTGTCGGGTCATGTGTTGCAATGCACTAAAACTCAATAATGTCAGCCTCACTGAAACTGTTTATATATTGTGTGAGGGAATACATCTGCACCCCTGTATGACATTTCTGTAAGTAGGTTTTCAAATATTGCTTGAAAAGTTTATTAACCCTTTTCAAACCACGGGGGGGGGGGTCATCGGTGATCCCGGTGCTTGTGTATTTTAAATTACCGTAACTCCTCACTCCTTCGTGCAATTTTAATTCTTCAAACTGGCCCTGAAAGCTGGACAGGGATTGTTTCAGAAACTACCATTGCTAAAATAAAAAAAACAAACAAAAAACACCTGGTTAGTGACAAATAGAACAGCCTGAAACATGGACTCAGAAACCTCCACAAATGTCAAACTGTCTGAGTTGTTGTAAAATAGTTTTTTAGATTTTTGCAATCTCAGAAATGTTCAATCTGTACTTTTCAAGAATTTATGAAAAGAAACTTGAAGAAAATTTAATTCTGTTTTTTGTCCTTTTCTTCTTCTAACACAGTTTTAGGTATTTAATGACATAAGAATGGTCAATACTGGACAGATTTGGAAAGTTCCACTTCTCCTGGGTGTAAAAGGGTGTAAATTATTTACACATAGGGCATTTTTTGACAGAATTATTGACAAAAATAGACAAAAAAGACCAGGTTTTTTAATGAATACATCTGTATGGCGCTAAAAGCGTTAAAGTTACATCATTTATACAAAGAACACTTCTTTAGGCTCTTCCAATTAAAAGCCATCTAGTCTTTCAGTAAACAGAACACCTTCATTCATTTACAAAGCATTAATCATGAAACAAAAACTAAACAGGAAAATCTTGTGGAAAAAATGGTGCTGTTTCTTTTACATACACACCTAATCTTTATAAAACTGGATGTTTAAAAAAAAAAAAAAAAATCCCCTGCTTTCTGTCTCACATAAAGGCTCATTTTAATGATGTTAGGGTCATTCTGATTGGTACATAGTTCAACATTACTCTTGGACTCCCTGGCCTGAATTTCATGCAGTTACAGCAGCTGTTTGAGCCCAAGTTTAAGTTTTTATCTTTTAAGAATCACAAGGCTACGTTATTTGGAGACCCAGTGACTAGATGCTATAGACGAAGCAGAAGAGAAGTTTGTTCCTCTGTTAGTTAGACGTGGGTGTTGTATTTTGCTCAACTTTATTGCAAACTTATGATTCTGTAATTACCATATAACAAGCAATGTAAATCCATCATTTAGTTGGACATAGATAGCATATTATGACTAAGCATAAGACTCTAATAAACACGTAATGAACGTAATGTGTTGAAGTAATTTGTTTGGTTTGGGTTAGTTTTGTATTAGATCCTCTTCTAGTTTGGATCCTTTACCACATAAACTCTGAGTAACACCCCTTTATTCTTGTCCAAACAGCCGTCTTAGATCTACCATCTTGTTTGCGGTTTCCCTTAATTTATTTCTATACATACATGACCCTAGTAACCATTTCGAACCCACAACTTGATGCTTGCTTTACACCTCCACACACATATAGACCTTAGCATTTATTAGACTAGAATGTGTTTGTTTGAACAGATTATTGGAGTAAATCAATACTTTAACCCTATGGGGCCGATGATCATGCCGGCATGATCAGATCACGTAGCGTCTTCAAAACACTGTAACAAAAAAAAAAAAAGTCTGTCAGATGGAGCACTAACCTCAACTTCACTCGAAAGTGTGGATTTGAAACTCTCTCCTAGTTTTTATTTGGAGCTGATAGACCACGGAAAACTGGAGGTAAGATTGTTTTAATTTGATAGTAGAAAATACGTTTATCCGAGCATAAATGCATACTTATACTAGTGGGATGGGGTGGCAGGTGTTGCATTTCTGTCTATATATTCGCCCTTTTTACAAACTGGCAAAAGCGGTCGAATCAGCTGATACCCCTCTACATGATGGCGTTATAGACATTATAGGTTATAGTGAAATAATACTTATCTCTTCATATAGATGAAGTTGTGTGGAAAAAAAGATACTAAGCATGGGCATGTTAAACATTTTTTTATGTGGTATATAGAGACAAAATCAAAAGTATTAAACAGCCAAAATAGGCTCAGGACTTACAGGGTTAATATTTACTGTACCTGATTTTCTGTTTAGTGTTGTACAAATGTAAATGCTTCCTACCTCAACATTGCTGAAATCCATCAACTATCAGTTGATATTAATAGTGATTTTGGTTGTGATTATTAGGTTAATTATTAAAACCCACATATAGTCAGTAAACTATATGGGACTGAATCTATGAATTGACTATTCATTTGTTTTTCTTAATGATGGTGCCCTGAAGTGGACATAATAAATTACATACTATTATTTAGTGCAATCATTCAATGACTTCTGATAGCCAAATATTGACAATGATTATACTATTATAGAGCACCGCCTACATATTTTTTTTTTCCTTTGTGATGAAGAGTAACCACCTACACAATCATCATTCTTGGCAGATTTCACTGAATATGAGACTAGAGTTTGGACTGGTCTAAACCAACATTCACCTTTAAATGGATGTTTTTCAGGCACACAGGTATGGGTTTTCTTCGATGCAGTTTTACTAACTCTTCTTTGTTCCCTTCCGCTGTCCTATTTCCAGCCAATTTCTCTTCTTTCAGTGCCCTCCTTCTCTATAGACAGGTAAGATGACCTTAACCTCAACCATGTGTGTATGTGTAGGTAACGATTTGGAGGGGGGAAAAAAGGTGTATCGAGAGTGCAGAGATCGGTGGCAGGGGACGAGGGGGGTTTCAGAGAATCGATAACCTCTGACTTAGGAAGGAGAGGTCACAAAGGTGCTCTTTTCATTGAACCTCAGTGCCCCCCACTGAGCCACTGAGCCATCCATCACTCTGCATTTAGCTCTCAGAAGAGCTGAGACGTTGGGAATGGGCAGCATCAGAAGGTGATCCAAAATAATCACATGATCCTCCTGGATCACGAAACATAGGTAACATTTATCTTTAATTCTGCTTACTTATCTTTCCATAGTCAATAAGTCCAGCTGGTCAGTTAGTCTATCTGTAGCTGAATATCTACGGCACACTTTGGCCTGAAATTTTTAAGGTCTGCCATTTCTCAGTCCTCCTTCAAGATGGTCTGGATCAGGACCTGGATCCAGGTTCTACATTTGTTTAACAATACTCAATACTGCCCCCATGGGAATTTAGCACAGTGAAATAATTCAGCAGGGAGGAAACAGTCTAAGGGGAAAGTTTTAAAGCCTTTTTGATAATGTACAATTAAAACTACTACTACTAGTAATAATAATAATAATAATAATAATAATAACAATGTATTTTTTTATATAATAAATTTATTCATTTTTATAGACTCGCTTTTATGTGATGTTGTCACCTGGGAATGTTGAATTTTTAATTTTACCCTGTTTTAACTATTTATTTATACATTATGTTTTATGCATTCCTTTGATTGTGTTGCCCTTGTTTTAGTATCCTTGTTGCATCTTGCTGTTGTGCCCTTTTTACTATGTATGTAAAGCACTATGTAAACCTAGTTTTTAAAGGTGCTATATAAATAAAAGCCATCATCATCATCATCATCATCATCATCATCATCATCATCATCATCATCATCATCATCATCATTATTATATTATTATTATTTCTTCTACTACTACTACTACTACTACTACTACTACTACTACTACTACTACTACTACTAATAATAATAATAATAATAATAA
>JAQQZY010000015.1:19667970-19682397 GCA_030068375.1 Ostorhinchus rueppellii
ACTACTACTACTACTACTACTAATAATAATAATAATAATAATAATAATAATAATAATAATAATAATAATAATAATGTATTCTTTAAAGTCTTATTGATTTTTTTCCCCAGGATACACCTGTCTACAATGTCACCCTCTATTTTTGCTTGTAAAAACCTAAGCTTCAATCCAAGGTTTAATTATGGTATAGCGGCGCACTCGAGGCTAATTAGTAGACCAGGTCTGTAGGGAGCGAACAGGGAGCTTCATTAACCTCCACTCATTCATACTGCTACCACAAGAATAAAACTGTGAAACACTAGGGAGCAAGAAGGAAGTTTAAAAATGTCTATACACTGACCAGGTGTGAAGAAGGTAATGGAATAATTAAGTCTTACACTTTTATGATGTACATCTTTAAGACAATGTTAAGATTGCAGTGTGGTCACTTCACTTGCGCTTTCTCATGATGTTAAATGTGACGAACAAAACAAAAAGAAAAACTTCACATGACCACGTTCCTGTACATAGAAGCTGTTAAAGGGTAAGTTAAGGGTTTCAGAAGTCCCAAATACTAATACAGATACTTAGAAGCATCACTCAAAAAACTTGCACAGTAAAGAAAGAAAATCTACCTCGAAGCCTTTTCCCACGCATTATTTTTAATTTTACGCAGGGCAAGGTAATGATCTAAAGTGAAAAAAAAAATAATAAAGTGAGAAAAATGGTGAAAGGAATAGTTGGCCAATGGCAGAAATATTCCAAAAGACTGATTTATATGAAACTACTGGGTAATCATCATAAACGAAATGAAGTTCTATCAATGCTTGTCCGACAAAGCAATCAGAGTCAAAATTAACCTCTTCTGTTAATAAAAATAAAGACGGCATTATGGATTATCGGTATACGATAAATACAACCTTTTAACACTGCAGTATCCACATGGAAGAAGAAAATGCCAGTGTTCTCTTCCTTGAGTGCTATTTTAGTTTGGTGTCCCTCAGGAGGGGTAGCTGCTGTTTTCTCTCAGCCTCCAAAAAGAGCAGGTGGTTAATCAATTATGTGTTAACTCCAACTGCTGCAGACTGCCGGACCAAAACAAACCCACACTAACACATGCATGCATACAGTACACACAGACTTAAACAGACAGATGTCAACAGGTAGATCAGCAGGATGTCAGTGAGGCACACACAGGCAGGCCCAGACACATGCAGGTAAGTTTGAAAGACAGACAGACAAGTATGGGTGAACTAGAAGCACACAAACAGGAGGACACACAGGCCGTCTGTCTATAGATAGCGCCCACCTGCCAGCCCTGAAACATTTTAATCATTTGATGGCCAATTACTCTGGAGGCAGTCAGAGCAGAACAGAAACTCACACTTCACTTCACCTGCACTCGCAGATGGCCCTGCAGGCTGGATATGCACTGCCTGCCTTCACTCTACCTGTCTACTCAGCTAGCATGCTCCCATCTGATATGGGTGAAAAAGCAATGAAACAGGGTGTTAGGCAAGGCTTTAGAAAGTGAGAGAAGCGGATATCCATCATTAATCAAAAATGACACCATTGTAATATGGTATGACAAGACCTGAAGAAGTGAAAATGAAGTGAAAGCAGAAAAAGTAACAGCAGCCTGTCTTACATACAAACACATGCAAACAGTTGTGCCTCACTGTAAACTACATCATCTATGGATGCCTAAGTGTTATGCACAGTAAATACCACTTATTGCCTCACCTACTATTCTGCTTTTTTAATGGAGGCATTGCATTTTTGTGTTGAATGTCAATTCAACTTCTCAAAAAAAAAACCAAACATAACACGCTGCAAACTTTTATATACATTTTTTTTAATTTTATATAGCGGGCAAATATAGTGCAAGATTCTGATGAAAGCTACTGCCATATCATTTAGATAAGACTGTCTTTGTGTACATATTGTATGTGAAAGTACTCGGATATTATAACTGCACAAAAAACAAGCCCATTTGACCCTAAAAAATTAGGTGAAGGTCACTTATTTTCAAGAAGCCTATGTTCTATGCCAAGATGCATCCACAGTATATATTTGGTGCAGATATGTCAATGCATTCTTCAGATAATGCAATTATGAATGATTTGAATGGAAAGCCAGATGGACAGACAGACGACAAAACCATAACAAGACCCCTTTGGCCAAATGTTGGCCGAGGGGTAAAAAGATGTCTCAGAAACGCCATGGGGGAATTTGACATAAACTTTCATTTCATCTCAGGAATGAACTGATCAGATTTTGGTGGCCAAAGTTCAAGGCCATCATTACATTACAAGTGACTTTCAGCCAGAACACAAGAATTTATATGCCGCTTTTATATTCCGCTTATAATGCAATATAATTTCACACAATTGTGTATGTAATACAAAATGATATTTCATCATTTTATCATTTAGATGATGCATTAAGAAATTAAATCCCCAAGGTAAACTTCACTACAACATTATAATGTTATGATAAAACATTTTTCCAGCCATTAAGATCATTACACTGAGTAATACAAATATCATATACCCATCTTAAAACTCTGGTATGTATATGTAATCTTCTAAAGTTGCTGAAGTAAAGGTGGGGCTTGTGTGTGTTTCTGCCAGTATCTACTATCATGGCAACAACCTTATATCCATCAGTATCAGTTTTATTGTCAAAGATTCTGAGTACATACAAGAAGTTTGCCTCTGGATTTACATGGATGTTAACAACACCAACCATAAGGTGATCATTCTATTTCTGTTTCTTTAATCCCATTGTGTAAACTTTTATCACACACAGAACACTGTTGGATCATAAATACCTGTTTAATATTGGGCAAATGAAAAACAAAACAGCCAAATTTGACATATCCTCCCTTAACATATCAAATATTAAAATGGGACCCAGAACATGTCCTTAAACATACAAAACACACAGTATATAATGTTCCAAGGCAGGGTAGCGTTAAATGTCATATTGCTAAAAAAAAGTCAGTCAGGTTCAAACTTTTTGGTATTTTTTTTCCCACCACTCGTGATTTCTACTTTTACTGCATGTTTGTCTATACAGTGCTACTGTTACTAAATGTGGCCTAGTATCTCCGTTGTCAATCTGTTAACCCCTTCATTCCAAACTATCCTAAAGTTTTCACCAGAAGATAATAATGTTTTGAGTAAATGAGGCAGATGAAGCAGTCTTTGGGTGTTGCATGTAATGGAGCACAGGGCTCAGGGGGAAGTCAGCCGTGTTTATCCCTCTGGTTATCCCTCTATCTAAATCTTTCTTCCAACTGATGATGAGACTCTGGGGGACATACTGCTTTAATGTGAATGCTGCATTTTTTACAATGCTGCTTCCTTTCTCTCATTTCTTCCCTTGCTTTCCCTGTTAGTGTGTGCTTCCTTTAAGCTCTGCTTTGCAATGGTATTTTATCCATGAGAGTTTGTTGACAACTGTCTTCCTTCTCCTAGGCATAGGCTCTATTGGCAGTCTCTCACAGCAAGGGCCAAGCCAGCTATTAACAGTGGGCCAGCTGTAAGCAGTGCCCGCTGATTTTAGCTTATCTTTAAAGCCCAACCAGCCGGATCACATCGACTACAAGCAACAATGGCGTCCATCATGTAGACGTCATTTAAAACCCATCCATCACTGCAGCGACATCATTAGTGCAGCTCTACACATCAAACATGAGCCTATCCTCATTTAAAATGTCATCATTTATTCATTTGACACAGCCATTGAAGACAGACAAATGTGAAAACAATGAGGTGACACTGTGAGAATCTGTGGCACATGTTAAATGGACAACGTTTGATTCCCCATTAATACAAAGCATTTCATCATCAAGAGAGACATTTCAACAGAAATCGACCAATTTTTATACTTTCATCTACATGTAAAATCAGGCGTCACCTTTCACACAAGCCGAACATATGTCTTAGAGTTGTACAAGTGTGAAAAATAGAGAAACACTTTACACAAGCAGCATCAACGGAATATTAATTATGGTGAGTGTTTACCTGGAGGCAGGCAGGCGCTCGACCATGTGGTTTGTTGACGTCCACTGCTACAAGCTGCCATCCCCCAGCAGCATCTTCGTGAAACATCTGTGGCACAAGGACAGCACATGAGAGACAGCACAGACAGAAAAAAAACACCCACTATTAAAAGAATTGGACAAAAATGAAACACACATCTACCCTTTGGCTGTATCTTTTTAAAACATCTGTGGCCACAAAAATGCTAAAGGCATCACAAACATACAGATCCACACCCACACAACAGCAGCATGATAGTTACTAAATAGTGTGTAGGACATCACACAAAAAGCAAACAAACAACACAGGCAAGCATTTCAAAAGCCTCAGGCAGCTCTTCGTATGACAATGTGGTAATAAGCCTCATCTCAACAAATGATCGCAAATACACATTTTTTCCGATGTAGCTACACAGTGACCACAACACATAGCTATTTTTTAAAATGTTCTGAACAAGCACTGTCATTGCTATTGATTGAATAACAGTAGTCATGACAGGGCTCCACATTCATATAACTGCAGTAAAAAGGACGTGTCTATAAACTTGAGTAAGGATTGTATTTACAAAGAAAGGTAATTAGATTTGTCCGTGGGTATAAAGGTTAAAAAAAAATAAAAATCTATGCTGTAGAATATTATGCCTACAGCATATCACATACACAATACAAAAAAAATGATCTTTGATTAATTTCACTGCTGTTGAATTACTCTTTTCATATTTTTCTAATCTTTTTCCTTCTAATATCTGCCCTGCTCCTGTGCCAATCCTGTCATTTTTATCACCCAGTAAAACCATAGTGCCCATTTCAAAGATTTTATTGCTACATTCAGTACATGACGAAGAAAATACAGCCTTGGTGCAAATGCTCAGAGCAGATATCATCCTAACAGACAACTAAAAATCCAATCCATAATAACTATTCAACTCCTCAAAATTCAACACATAACATAAATCTGGAGAAATAATAGGAAATTCATTATCATTTTATCAACATAAGCTTTACAGACTAATCTTTATTAAAAGTCTCAATAATCTGAACGCAGTAGACAAAAACCTGAATGTGGAATGAGGTGTGAATTCTGTCTCCCTGGGCCACCATCTACAATCCTTCCTCCCTTGGGAGCATAAAGGAAGGAACATATTGTGTCAGTCTCCGTGACTGACAGTTAAGTGTTCACCACAGCTAATTAGTTTTTAGATAAATACTGGGGCATGACGACGAGATCACAATTAATTTTGATAATGGCAAGAAAGCTTAATTGTTTTCAAGGTCGTGACATTTTGCATGGCACTGGTGCCAGCCTGTTTTCTTTATGACTGAAGTTATGTTTTTATGAGAGGAGATATTCAGCAACATTGTGCTTCAGGGAAGTGGTTGTTTCCTTGAATGTTTTCTCATGATTTGGTGATATTTACATATTAATTACTGAGATATGTTGTCCATCTTATACTACTCCATGAATAAAAGATTAGAATTGTTATTAGCCTTTCTCAGAAATCCTGAAGGATATTGATTTCTGTTGCTGAAATATTTTTCATATATCTCATCTATGATTTCTTTAAAAAAAAAAAAATGCTGTCTTTGTTAGTATCAATATACAGTCCCAGTTAAATTAATGGAGCTTTTGAGAAAGTTTCCATGAAATCATTTGGAAAATTAAAGACTTATAAAATAAAGCGTTACCACATAAACACAATAAAAGTGATGAAAACAGTTAACCGTCTGTCAAGCTGACTCCATTAAGGTTAAAGATGTGAATGTTTACGAGGTGAATTAGATGCTCTACAAACATAATCAAAACTTCAGGTATGCCTCATCTCCAGGCCAGTATCATCTTTTCTTTTCAAACAGCATCCATTCACTCGTGGGTCAATCAGCCAACAGACCTGGAATCCATTATATGTGAATAATAAGGAAAGTATTGACATCTGGGCTGAAGGATCTGTAGCTCTGCTGATTAGTATCAATAACACAGAACCAAGTGGAGAGTGACAAAGGTCCAACAGTTCTTTTAAACGGAGAAAGACAATTTTTTTGGTAAAACATGTGAATAGCAGGGTAATAGTTTAGAAACACATAAGGACTCATGTGATAATACCACAATAACAAAAGTAATAACCATGTATAGATACCTGCAATAATCAAAAATATAGTTGTTTCTCTGCACTAACCATGGATCACATCAGAAAGCAAAAAGGTTGTGTTTCTATTTAGTTTCATAGTAATATTAGACTAATAACTTATGAAAAGGCAAGAATCAATCAGAACTGACAGTGCAAACATGCTATTACTTTGGTAATTACAGGATATGACACAATTATTACCTATGTATTACAAACTATTACCACATTACAACTGAACTATAATGTAAAGTGGTCAAAACATGAAATAAATTATGAACATGAAACAAATTCCAACAATCAAACAATTTCCAAATATGAAAAAAAAAACATTATAAAACATAAGTAATTTTGAATTTGGAATTGACCATAAGTTATAAGTTCTGATTAGCTCTGAATCTTGAGGTTTGTTTTAGCATACTATTACAATGAAACTACACAGAAAAAGCCAGTTTTGCATTTTGCAGCCCTGATTCATGGTTATTATACGAAATTAACACTAGTATTTCTAGTACATAGGCAGTCATAGTATTAAACATATTACCTTTCCCATTATTATCTAAATGATTGTTTGGACCACAAGGAAAGATGAGTTTCCACATATGCTGCATGCTTATTATTTTGTTATCACATAGAATTACCACATTATTTCACATGCATTTTTTATTGTCAGACAAATATGGACTTATTACAATCACATTCAACTGTGGCACTACTTCATCAGTGCATGTGTCCTCTTTGTAGTTGTACCTGTGTTGTGGCAGTTGAGGTGGTACTACTCCTTGACCCCCACATCTGTTGAAACTGCACTCTGATCTCAGCAAACGTCTCGATGATGACCGCAATAAAGACATTCTATAAAAGAAACAGAAAGACCAAGAGAAACATATGCATGCATCAACATAGCCAATGAGAGGGAAAGGTTGCGACAATTAAAAGTAAAAGATAAAGTATAGGTCAGTTTCTTGGCTTCATTTTACTTTCTGTGACATGACATTCATTTTCTCATTAGGCAGAAAACTTTCTACTAACAAGGGAGAAATCATTATGGCTTTAGCTGGAGATTATGTAATGTCAATTAACCAAAACCTTTTGGTGTTCAACTCTCTCCGGCTGCTGTGCCATTAGAGCCAAATATATTATAATAAAGTGCAGTAGCAGGAGTCTCTAACCTTGACAAGCCATGCCAAGAAGAAAATGAGAGTAATGAAGTAAAAGTAGGAGCGCCAACGAGGGAAACTGTCAATGGCCCTGTACATGAGGAAGACCCAACCCTCCTGTGAGGCAGCCTCATACACAGTGAAGATACTCGTCCCTAAACAAACAGAAAGGTGACAATCAGTGAAATGTACAAACAGACAAAAATCATTTATTATCAAATGGCATCATGTGTGAGCCTCTCACCAATTCTTTTGCTTCCTTGTCAGACTGAGCCTTCCACAAAAATAATGTCCCGACATCTGCTTTTCATCTATAGTACATTTTTACATCTTACAGAATGAAAAACACCACTAAGTTTTGTCATATTCCTGCCTATAAGGGACAAATTATACAATTGTAACCTAATCTGATTCAATTATCTTCAATACACGTCACTGTTTTCAAAAATACTGGTAAGATGTACCTAATTAGCATTTTGTGAGCTGGCCAAACTGCAAAATATAACACTTGGCTGGTCGCTTAATGTGCTCTCTGCAAATGAACTCACAGTGCTATTAACACCCAGCCAAAGATAATGATTTCATTGAAGACCAAACACCACTCTCTGTCAGTTTCATGCTTTAAAGGACTGAGATTGGTCTATGTCTTTTTGTCATTCACAGAGATGAAATGATTAGTAAATTTATCTGCCTATATGAATATTCTAAACAGTACAAATGACATACACATAACAGTGTATGTCAGGGCACAGTTAGACAAAATACTTATTAAATTATATGTGTAAAAAACTGGAAAAGTTAAAAATGCAATTAAGATATTATTATTATTTTCTAAAAAATACTGTACAAGTAAGCTGTAATGTTTTGTTTTATTATTTTGTGAGTGCTTATGTTTATGCAAAGGCAGTATATTTGTCTTTAAGTAAAAGTAGAAATAGCACAGTGTTTAAAATTATTGTAGATAGTTTGGATACTACTGAGAAGATTAAAAGCTGACTATGACATTATATAATAGATGATAGATATAAAACTCATCTTCTGTCCAAAAGCAAAATGAAACTGTAAAGTGACAAAAAAATAAAATGTAAAAAGTATATCTTCCTAATTGGAGTGCAAAATAGGATGAATTTATTCAGTCATTTTATGAACCCTTTAATCCACCAGAAGGTTGAGGGGATGCAAAGTGCAAGTATACAAAATGTGCTTTGTACAATGCACTGCTGGAGTAGAGTATATTTGACTACATTAATGTACGGGCACAGATTATACCTAGTTCATTGAAGCCACTATAACCAAGTTCTTGTCGACTGAGGCCAAGTTCTTCTAGATCCATGCATTTGAACCCAGTAGGACACTGGTAACCTTCACCATCAGGGGAACAGTGGGTGTCTGGGATGGCTAAGCTGTTCCATGACACATTACTGAAAAAAAGAAAAACATTCTTATTTAAGTTACATCACCAAGAGATGTTGTACTTGATGTTAATATCACTAACTAGAAAAGTAAAAAAAATTGACCAAACATGAACACGTGCGCTGGTAAAATAAGATCAGATTAAACGGTGTGATATGTACACAGATGTGTTTTGCTGGTGGACACACACGTGCAAAGTACATACACACACTTGTCCTCATCCTTTTCACATCTCCCTGTCTTAGCCACAGGTGTTATTCAAGGGGCTGCTTGATTCCGCTAATGAAAATTAATGCCTTCAAATTGGCTGCCTAGACATTCATCCAAATTGTTTATTAAGGGGTACTGGATCAGAAGGGATAATTTATGGCACTATCACAAAGGGCAATCAGAGGCATAGTGGTGAATCTCGATAAAGCTAATTACACCGGGCTGAATAATTCTACTGTATCACTTTTCTTAATGACAAACAGAGATAAAAGAAGCCTTGAACAAGAGATCAAACATCCAACAATACCATGATGTTAAATTCATACAGTTATAAGTCAAATGAAAAAAAAATAATAATAATAATAATTTGTTTATGAATAGTGGATTGTCTCAGTCAAACCAAAATTAATCTGTAAGTTTTATATACGTGATGCAAATGTGTAAACATCCTCCGGTCATTATTTTCATGGTTTCATTCAATAAGAAAATAATCCAACAATCACATCGTCTTAAAAAAACACTGAAAACTATTCAATATGAATTAATATATTTAATAATAATAATACATTTCATACGACTCAGAACAATGCTGTACAGAACAGGATAAATAATATTTATGTCATTAAGATAATTCATGTCATGCACTGAAAAAAAATTCTCACACCCAGAAAAGAAGTCCTACATTTTTAACAAATGCAAAACTATTTTCATCTGCTATCTGTATCAGAAAATGTGTCTCTTGTTATTTTTTTTTTCATACTTTCTATGAGATCCTTTTGTGTGTGAAAAGCTGGAGAGATTTAACTTTGTGCCAAGGGTATTTGGCTGAAAAATGTTAGATGCCCCATATGAGATTTTTTTTCCCCCAAAATACACAGTTAGACTGTACATGGGAATTAGAAGAAGGAGCACAGTGAACAAATTAGGTGGACATCTGCCACACCGTGTATGGAATGATGACGCAGAGGAACATCAGAGCTATAAATGTGAGAATGTCTTGCACAAGCTCTCCTGCTACTCATGATCAATACATGTAATGTTTCACAGGTGCTTAGACACACATTAAGGAAGAAGAACACAGGAGCTGGATAGTTACTGCGAAGAAATGAATGTAATACAGAGGGTGGACAATGTAGGAAACGCTAATCATTATAATTAGTGTCATCCCTTGCTGCAGCCTAGGATTTAAACTATCACGATCACTTCACCCAACTTCTGTCTCCACATGGATTTTCTATTCTCTGTTATATTACCATCATCCTCAGCTTAATAATTAAATTCAGAAATCTTAAATAGCAGTTTTCACTCTAATTTTATGTACCCATGCATTTACATAACTATAACTGCAGATTAAAGGGTTCTCTTCTGGCAAATGGTTCTGTATAAATCTGTCCTCTGATATGTGAAACCTCCAATGAGCTGCATTATAGGACAAAGCATTCAATAAGACCAAGAGTTTCCACTTTAGTTAAAGCAAACCGGAACTCCGAGCAATGCTGGAGAGCAGTATGTGCAGTGGTGCTGCTCCACATAAAAAAAAAGACGATTTAACATGATGGAGTAAATGCACATGCTGGTGACTGGTCATAAAAGATGAGTTGCTATTGCGATCTGTCAGTCTTAGCACAGCAGACTACAGTCACTGACTGATCGATCTGACCCATGGGTGATTTGTTTTGTAGGGCATAATTAAAGCAGCATATCACAGCGGAAAGCAAACTGAGTGTTACAATGACAGATTATAAAATAAGCTTCGTGTCCTCTGCTACTTAATGTTGACAAACTTGAAAGAACATAGCCAAGCCTGTATGACCATAAAAACTCAGAATCACTGATGAGAAAACCTGTTTCTGACAAAGTAGCAACGTTAACATCAACTCTGTTTATTCTTCATTCACTTCAACTAACATTTCTATAGCTAAATGCATGTTAATGAACAATATGACCTTATGAAGTAGGTGTATAGGTTGTTACAGATTTTAGGTTCAAGAAAGATGATAATTAAAGAGCCATGATATTATTGTATGTGACCTTGCACAGGTAGAAACAGGTAAAGCATCAATAACAATGAAAAACATAATGTGCTTCACACTTTTAATAATATAGTGTACAATTCTGTTGAAAGTTACTGCCCTATAATTTAGATTAGATTGTCTTTCTGTAAATTTGGTGCAGATATCCCAATGCATTCTACAGATAACGCAATTATGTCATTGAAAGGACATGTCATCATTTGACCTTGAAAAAGTAGGTTAAGGTGACCTGTTTTCAAAAGGCTTCTGCTCCACCCCAACATGCATCCACAGTATAAATTTGGTGCAGATATCTCAAAGCATTCTTCAGATAATGCAATTATGCCATTGAATGGACAGACAAATATAGAAATAATAATAATAATAATTAAAACAAAAAAAATGAACAGACGACAAAACGATACCGCTTTTGGTGGACAGAAGTGTGAGGAGTAAGAAAAAAAGCCATACCCATACTCTGTGTCATTCGTAACACAGTGATGGTTGAATGTCCCAAACATCTGAACACCTAGAATTCCATAGAGCAGGAGAAAAAACAGCAGGAAGATGGAGACACTCCAGATCTGTTCTCCAGATCGCCTAGAGAAAGAAATGTCAGGAGGAAACTTCTAAGAGTTTGATACATTTTTACAAGAACAACTATTAATAAAGCACGGCAAAGTATATTTAAGAAAAATGCTTATGATAGTATTTTACTTAAGAATATTGGTGATACGGGAGCGAGGAAGCTCAAAGCGGAAGTAAATCCTGAAGGCCCGGATCATAATGAGTGCTCTCGGGATTCTTAACATTCCCCACGGAGACATCTGATCCACAATCTCTGCTATTTCAAACACCTTGCACAAAGAGCAATAGATAATTAATGGTTTATCAAAAGAAGCTGTATAAGCAATTGTCGGAAAATTAATGCAAAAAACCATTAAGGTAAATAGTGGAATGTACCTGCAGCACCAAGGACACCCAGATGAAAAACACCATGAACCCATCAAACATACACCAGCGGTCTTTAACATAGGAGTTTTCCCCCTGAACAAGAAGAGACAAAGAAAGACAACATTAACATTGTCTGACAGATAAAAAGACTGAAAGAACATGGATGAGAAAAGTTAACTTGATCTAATAAAGAAATAGTTTTCTTATTTTTCCTTCTTATTATTATTCCAAAAAGCTGTTATTTAATACCAACTGAAAACAATCAAACTGTCAACATTGGAAAGCACTGTGCCCATGTTGAAAGAATGACCCCAATGTTCAAGTTTTCAAGATGAAAAGATAAAAAAAATATGAAAGCTCCTGAAGTGTAAAGAAATAGAAATGACACTGGGGAAAAAGCAAAAATGGGTACACTTAATTATCACTTACAGAAAATGAGCACGTATAAGTAGCTCTTAAGAGGTCAGCTTCCCATAGAAACACTCCACAGATAAGGGCCATGTTTGATTATGCACCGACAAGGGAAAAAGCATACAATTACTTTGCTACATTATGTGGATCATTTGTCTCATGCAAACACTTTACAGCTACTTACTTAAAACGTCAGTGTCCATCCATACAATAATAGTGGATTATATATATGCACTTAAAATAAAACTTCCGCTAAGTGACCTAAGAATCCTCTAACAATGTCGAATTTTGAAGATAAAATGAAAGAAGAACCATAATTTTTTGACGTAGTTCATTGCCAACAGTAGTGAAGTAGTTTCAGATAACAGCACTTTGAATCAACAACGTACAAGATGGTTGGACATCAGACAGAATCACAAAAGGAACCACTGATGAATTGTAGTTTAGTGGATAAATATCAAACTCTTCAACAATACAATGATAAGGGTCAGAGGGATATGCTTATTGCTAAGAAAAGGTTTTTATCCCTCTGGCAAATAGAGCTGAGAATAAGAAAAGTCTTTTCCTTTTATAGGAAATTTAGAATTTTATCTGCCTCCCAGAACAACAGAAACATTTAGGGAAAGACGAAGGGCTGCTCCATTTCTTATGCTGCTTCCCCGCATCAGTGACTCTAGTTCTGTGTCCTTCAGTTCCTCCCTACTTGTTATCCTTGATTTCCCAATTAAGCTGTCCACACTCTTTATGGTGGTAATTATGGGTCTTTCATCTGCCAGCTGTCTGTTTCTAGATGATTCTATAGAACATTAGCTGTCTACCTTAGGATTTCTATTGTGTTGATTGTATTTCACTTACACTCAAAAACTGGTAAGAGCGGATTCTAAGTCAGCAGAGATTATAGGGAAACTCGTAAGATATATATATATATATACACATTGTTATCCTACTGTGGTGGCAAAATCTGTCAATAGAGAACTCAAAAGTCAAAACTAGTCTTTCATATGAGTTTATTGCCTCATGCAGGAAGGACTCCCCCAAACGAGAGCACAAGGCTAAGTCATAGGAGAGAGAAAGTGAGAATGGAGCAGCAAGCCTTATATACAGGACAGGACAGGACAATGACAACAGCACGATTACAGTCTTAGCTGACAAGTGGTCAAACGTCATGAGGTAAAAAAGGGTTCTCTGGGAGGGGTCAGGATGGGTTCAGAGGCCTTTCGTATGGAGGAAAACATTGATGGGGTGATTTGGTGCTGGTCCTGTGCATCAGCTTGAGATGCTTTGTGTTTTCTGATACACACGGCAGCTACTGTCCTTCAAATCAAATCAATTTTTATTTATATAGTACCAAATCACAACAAAAGTTATCTCATGGCACTTTAGTAGAGCCGGTGGAAACCAGACTCTGAAGCCAATTAGCAGAAACCCAACAGAAACCTCCAGGAGTGTCCTTGATAACAGAGAAAGTGCTGTGTAATTAGTAGGGTTGGGAGGGTTACTTGAAAAATGTATACCCATCCAGTTACTAGTTACCTGTCAAAAACTGTAATCAGTAATATAATCCAAGTACCATAATATTAAAGTAATGTAACTATTTTACTTTCAATTACTTTTGGATTACTTCAATATCAGATATGCTAATAAAAACAAAACTAAATAACTGTAAAATGACTAACTATTGTATTATGTACGACAATTAAACAATGTGGTCTTGTAAAAGAAATTAAGACTTTCAAAATAAGAACAAACGCATGAGAGCTTATACAAATTAAAGATATCGATAGTGTAGAATGTTCTGTATGTTGTAATATAAGTTAGCCCAGTTAAATAAGAATTACACACACACACTGTAAACCCAGATTTTGATTCAACTCAGACAGATAAGTTTGTTTTACTTAAATGGGTCTAATTTATTGACATTACTTGTTCACTGTGAGTAAATTGTACTTTTTAATGGCTCTACTTAATTAAAATTGTGTGTTTGAGTTCAAACAACTCAATATCATTAAGTTTTGTCTGTTAAGAACACACTGACGTCATCCACGTAGCCGCACTGCATTGTGGGTACTTGACATTTGACTCATTGTGTTCTGTTTAATGTGCAGGGGTTCAAGGTG
>JAQQZY010000015.1:19682829-19697829 GCA_030068375.1 Ostorhinchus rueppellii
CACAGAAAGGTCCCAAGGTCCCACCCAGGAATCGAACCCAGGACCTTCTTGCTGTGAGGCACGAGTGCTAACCACTGGCCCTTCAACAAATCATTTCAAAATTTTTTTACACCTTTAATGTGCCCTACAATCTGAATAATGCAATAGAAAAACACATTGATTTTTGGTTTGATAAAAAAAAAAAAAAACTAAAATAATGTGATTGTGTGTGTGCACCCTCTTGCTGTATAACTGCAGATGTCGCTGACTACAGCACTACACAAACCTGCAACCAGGTGTCATTTTTTTTACATCATAAAAACATGTCATTTTAACAGGCATGAGCAGGCATTTTATATCCACTGTTCATGCCATCTACAATAGATGCTTGCATTTGTCTAGTTATTGGAAAAATAATTTGGCATGGTCAATCGGGCATCTAGTGACATTTTGTTAGAGCCACAGTCCCCCCCCCCCAACGCTGAGCAAACATGGGCAGAGCACTTCTCAATGTGCTGAGCTCATCTGATCTGACGGTAATGATCGGACATTTTGACCATTTATGGGCACATAAACATTGATAGAGTTATATGACGTGGTTTTGAAGATTACCATAAAAACTAAGCCAGTTCCCTATGTAATTTTAATATGAAATGTGCCCAATAATGGTGCTGCAAAGTTTTATTTGTTAGTTAGCTGACTTTTTAATAGACAAATAAAATGATGGAACACAAACCAACACAACAGAAAGTAATACATCAGCATTTTCCCCCACATTGTTTTATTTTCTTGCTTTCGAGAACATGCTGTAAAAACATTTTTAATTTAGATCTCCATTTCTGTCACATTTCAAAGTCTATCTGTAATTACCTTGATAATTCCTCGAATGTGCATCTTGGCAATCATCTCAGCGGTGTAGAGGAACATGAGCAGTGTGTCCAGTGTGAACGTCACATATTGCAGTGGAGGGTAATGCTCAAATGTCTTGGGGGTGTTCATGCACACAGAGGTGACACTGATGATGGCACAGGCCCGCAAAAGAGAGTGCACCCACTGCAACAGGAGGATAAGGAAAGCACAGAGAGGAATGTTAATGAGAGCTTTAACACTTTGATACATTCTTTGCTGAACTTTTAACACAAAATTTTAGTTAGAAGGAATATGCTTAAACAAAAGTGACTTAAGAATAAAATGAAACCACCAGAGCAGGATATTATTCTATTACACTGACCCAGACGTGTATGCATGAGTTCACTCACTGGTTTGTTGATCCAGAAGATGTCAGCGCTGTCTGTGAGGGTCTCATCCGGCCCAAAATCGGTCATGGGCTGGGCTTCGACCCGTGAGCTCTGTTTCCTCTTCAGCATGCTGGGGCTTGCTGTGCTATACAGAGAGTGGATCTGACAGAAAGGGAGGCAGACCACACAGTGACTAAAACTAAAGGAAAAAAAAAAAACAGGAGAACACTCTGGCTACATCCAAGTCTGGGCAGTAGCAGCACCACTTTTTGCAAGTTAAATTGTGTGGATTCTAGTCAAAATCTGAATTTACTCCTCAATTTACTGTAAACTTTATCCAGCTCAGATATCAGGACACTGCTTATAATAACTGTACAAAGCTGAGGTGTACCAATATGGAAACAAATAAAATACTTTCTTTTTTTAAAATTCATTCGTATTACAGTATAAAGTAAATTGTGTATTAATAACAGCTTCTTGGTGTGATTTCATGTAACATTAAGCTTAGCATAATGTGATGTGTATCCTGCAGAATGAACTACCCTGACTTGAATTGCCAGAACAGAGGTGTGTACTTTGAACTGAAACGTGTTGCACTGTTGAATGGTCACTGTGATACACAACGTAGCACACATGGAACACAGGACAAGTGTATTCACATTGGAACAGCTCCAGGAACTTACCATCTGATAAGATCAAACATGATCTTCACCATACTGAACACCGAGGCACCAGTAGAGTATGCTGCACAACCTACTGTACAGTGTGAAAAGGTGTGAGCTGGTTTTACCTACGCATGTCCATTTCTGTGTTTGTGTGTGTATGCAGAAAAAGAAAAGTTTACAGGCCGTTTCAACATAAGAACAGAAGAGGAAATGACACTCTGAATGGAGACAAAGCGCACATACCAAAGGGAAAAGTAAAGCTGAAATTGCTCCAGCACTGCACATAACATGCGATCAGGCATACCCTGTAAATAACACACAACAGTTAGTCAACATTATGGCTTATATGGTGTACAGTACACTATCCACATCTACAGTACGCTCATAGAGACAGGAATGCCCACCACATCTGACATCAAGGCATATATGCGACACACTCTATGAGTGAGTAAGTGACTGAGGTGTTGTGGAAGAAGAACATGAGGTGGAAGAGGACCAGGGGACTCACTGTGAGGCTCCTCATTGGTGCATTCATCCCCAGGTCACAGAGGGGTGGAGAGACCAACCAGAGAGAGACAAGAGATGCAAAAAGGAGAATGCCCTAAAGGCCTGGACGTCCTGCAGCAGCAGTCAGTGAATGATAGCAGTTATAAGAGCAGTAAAGAAAGTAGAGTGAGGTGTTGATCCATGACATACAGCATGTATACTGTGAAAAAGGCATGGTTCACCCAAATCATGTCAGAATACAATACTGTATATTTACTTCTTTTAAGATCCTGAGAATTAGACTATATCTCTAAAAGTTTTATTTGTGTTTCTTAGCATTAGAGGCAGCTTTTATAAAAACCAAACCATTTTATTAGGACCATTTATTGGACATAAAATGGTTCAAACAGAAAACAGTTTGGTTTAATGATGGTAGCAGGAATCTCAAAATCCTGCTTATGTAACGAAAACATAAAAATGTAAAAAAAAAAAAAAAACATAATTAACCTAAATGTAATTTAGGTGAACCAGTCCTTCAGGCAAAGCAACATTAAAATATTTATTAACGCTCAAATATCACAGTAAAGCCTGTGAGTGCAAAGCTAAAGAATGCAATGAATTAATACAGGTTTCTCTCTAATATAGTACTATCAACAGTAACACTAGAAAAGCTGAACATATAGGCTATTAATTCCAAGACAAAATGCAATATTCAACTTCAATACGGTTATTTTTTAAATCCTAAAGAAACTGATATCACAGTAGGTAAAGCAGTGCTGGTAAAAACCAGATGTTCATGTAAAGAAATACCAGACAAATACCTGCACATGACAAGAAAAAACAATATGCAAATGGAACAATGTAACTGTATCATCCTTGTTTCCTTTTATGCTGCTACCAAGAAAAGAAACTGTCCATCCTATAAACCCCATGTAGTTAGAAGCAATTTCCCAGTGTAATTGCTACACTTAACATGCAGATAGAGACGTGAGGAAGAGTGAAAACAAAATTACAGGGTCTAAGTGCTATTATGTGGGTGTATAGGTGGCTTAGACTGCAATTACTTTCCCATTTGGAAAAAGGACATGTTCCTCACAGGCAGGATACTATCACTAGGCAGATTAATTGTAAGTGTTAGTATTTGTTGATTCTGAAAACTTTCTTTACTGAAGTTCTTCTCTTGAAAACTGAACTTTGGTGGTGTCACCTTATGCAAAAGAGAAAAAGTATCAGAGCAAAATAGTAGACGTACTTAGAACAACAGCCCTGTCCTTTAAAGCTTCACCTTGAGTAGGTTTGAGTGGAATTCAGCTATTCTTACAAATCAGTCTCTGTCGTAGCTTAAGTTTATGTGAAGGATCAAGGTTTATCCAAGGTGGTTTCAGCAGCATGTTTCCATCACACATTTTCTAATAAATTCACTTGGCACTAAAGACATATTTAGTTGGTATTTGGTGGGGGGAAAAAATGAGCAATCTGATATTAACATTTTTTATGATCTGTATCTTTTGTTTTTGCTATCCAATGTCTCTTTTGCAGCTGCTTCATCCTGTCTGAACACACCAGTTGACTAAAGCAAATCCTGAAACAAGAAAATCACACTTTTAGGAGTATCAATTATTTATTCCATCATTTCAGTGTGATAACTAACAATAAACAATAGTGAAATTCTTTAACTTCCTTCCAAATATCACCTATCAATATTACAGCGATAACTGACCAAACCTAACTTGGCATTTGATAAAAACCGATTGGTTAATCCATGTTAGAGACTAAAGAATTCTCAAAAACAAATTAGTGGAAGAGACCCAAATCCCCTTGTGTTTATCATGATGTGTGACTCATTTCATACTACTCTACATAAAGCATTTGACCTCACTATCAGAGCGAGATGACATTTTGTCCTAATACTTGTGTAATACTTCTGTATGATACAGCACTTACACTTGGTGTTGCATAATAATAAAAAAAAGTTTAACAACACTACCATAGACATTTAGACTAAAAATGAATGATTCCAATCAGGATGGTTTAATTGCAGCTAAAAATTTAACAACACACCTGCAGATGATTGGCTTAAGTTTCAATCACGTGTATTTCTGTGAGCCAATAATATCAGTTTTCTGGTGTTTTTCTAATGTTTATGACAGTAAGGCTACATTCAGACAGCAGATATTAATGCAAAATTTGAATTTTTTTGTGAAATCTCCTTTTTGTGTGTGTGTTCGTTCATATTATAATGCACCTTCTATCAGTTTTGAGTATGAACTGAATGCGACCCTGAATTGACTAGGGGTGCAACAGTACACGTCATACCGTTCGGTATGTCCCTCACGGTTCGGTACAACCATGTACCGTGGTACAGTACATTTGTCATTTTCAAACGACATTTCTGAACAACTCGCGTTTACATTACAGCTACTGTCACTGGTTGAAGCTGGACGTGGAGTGAGCCGGATGCCATGAGCCTGGCTCAAACCGGATGCAGAGCAAGTCGTCAGAAGGACACGACAGACCCAGCCCGAGCCGGAAGCGGAGCACAGCCCTTCTACCTCCAGCTACCCTTCTCAATATTAACATTAGTATCCACATTTGTAAAACCTCCCCTGTTGTCGCCATGTTTATTATTATTATTATTATTATTATTATTATTATTATTATTATTATTATTATTGTTGTTGTTGTTGACTGTCTTCTTCATGGTATTCAGCCAGTATCAGCGGCGGAACAACTCAAGGCCGGGCCCGAGGGCGGAACAGATTACCGGGCCCTTCATCACCACTTGTATCATTCCATTCAATGTCTTCAATATTAATGCAAGCTTACGGACACTTGCATGTTCTTGTATGGATCAATAAAACCTGCCCAAATTAAAGTTATCTGGTCTTCATTCACTTTCACCCATGTAACTTTCATTTCACAATGTACGTACAGAAATTTCATAGGGATGGGGTGCTGTGACCCAGTTGACACACCCAGGGTGGGACTCCTCAAGTAACCGTAAGATAAGACCTGAGCGACCACTCTTCATAATCTTTGCAAATAGCTGAAATCAGCATGCTCGATTTTCGCATGGGTATACACCGTGGCATGGGTATAAGAGCTTTGACTTTCATCCATTGCGTTTGCCTTCGGGCCCGGGTCTGCCCACGGGCCCGGGCCTGGGGGCTATTGCCCTCTCGGGCCTGGGGGCTATTGCCCTCTCAGCCCCCCCTCACGGTCTCCCCGTGGCCAGTATTGTAATTTAGTGCAGCGCGCTCTGGTGGATTGATTGAGAAACACTCATTCCGATGAACAGAACGTATGGAAGTATGGAGGCAGGGACAGATGACAATGTCGGAAATGAACAAACGTATTTACATATGTAAAGGAAGCTAAATTAGCCTTAAGGCTCTCCATCAGTTATGTTTCAGGGCAGTTATGTTGCCAAGCTCTGTCTAAAGTGTACTGAACCGTGACTAAAGAATTGCAATATGCATGTAACCATGGATAACCTGTCCTACTGCATCCCTAGAAGTGACCCGCATGCGCAAAAGAGGTCCTGACGTAATATGTGACCACACAGATAAACACTTCGTTTACGGAAGTAAATATGGAGGGACGCAGAATTGTGGTGCATTTTAATGATGTAAAGGTCTGATAAATGTGACCTGGTCTTCCAGACTTAAGTCGCATTGCAAAATATCCTACGTATCAAATTTAGGACCACATATGAAAAAGGCCTGGGTCAGATTTGAAAAAAATCAGATTTGTGTTGTTCAAACTGTCTTGAACAGATTGGATGCATGTCACATATGGGAAAAAAAGTCAGATTTGGGCCCCATTTGCCTGCAGTCTGAATGTAGCCCTTGTCCTCGGGTACAGCAAAAGGGGTTTCTTAGCTGTGATGGAAGAGGACAGTTACATGTTTGGTAGGCTTACTTATTTCTATCTTTGATGGTGATCAAATGAAGAAAAGATGCATTTGGTCCATTCTTGTAGAGCTAGGATTGTGGCGCTTCCATGAATGGGCCATGCTTGTTGCAACAACGCAAAATGTCACTTGTGCTACAAAACAATTATTTTGTTAATGACAGATCTTATCAGGTGGTTTTGTACATTGTTAGTCTGTGGGTATGATGTTAAAGATCACAGAGGTCGTCTGATTGAACTACTTTTCACAAAACAGTTGTCTACTCAGGTAACAGGTGAAACCAATCAGCCTCTGGTCTCCCTTCAAAGACCCACAGGGGTGACTTGGTAACATCCAGAGATTGGACTGCATCTTTGATTAGAAAATCAGTGGCACCATTACCACTATGTTCTAGGGCTGCAGTAATTCCTGATTCTTAAACTAGATGTCAACCATTAAATTGGGCAAAACTGCATTATAACAGCATCTAAAGTTTGAAATATTCAATATTTCTAGTGTCTTACCTCTTCTGTTACGGTAAATGGAATATATTTGAATTGTGCTCCAAACAAGTTATCTTGGACTTTAGGGAACACTATGTCCATCTTCTTCATTTTCCTCTCAATTGATTGATTAATTAACAAAATACTCAACTATGAAAATAATGGTTAATCACAGACCTAATACATCCAGCAACTGAAGAAAAACCTTGCTTATTGCACATGGAGCAGTTAAAATACAACTGCAAAGGCCCAACAATGGCTCTTTGGCCTTTCAATATAATGTGTTATGAAATCAAATCCTGTTTATAAACTTCCTCATATTACAAGATACTGTGGTATTAGGTAGATATGTGTCGTGTTAAATAGCTGTCACGTCTATATCCAAGATGATAAGAGTAAGAGTGAATGACATCGAGCCAAGGTTACTATGGAAACGGATGAGAGCTAAGATGCTACATTGGATAAAAACAAGCTAACCACACCGCGTGTATTACAAATGTCAGCGTGTGTGGATGCTCTAGTGACTAAATATGACATCTGACAACAAGGTCATGTGACAGAGTTGCGAATATGTTTTAAAACGTTATCAAGGCCTACTCCGGAGGATGAGGATTTGTCCACTTCCTGGAGGACCCAAAAGCAAGCGTAGCAGCAGCCTCGAGCGTCAGTTGCAACCTTCAAGCACGGCAGCTTAACATCCTGTTAAACACACGATGAATACAGCATCAATTTAGAAACATGTTGAATCACTTACGAAAGCTGAATTTCCCTTCTCAGCCGTGTTTTGTCCTGTCCATGACATCAGCTGTTTTCCGGTTTCATTAGGTTCGTGTGAGTGCGGGAGCGCGCAGGTAGCAATCACATCAACAGCTCCTCCAGCATGCGAGGGGGCGCGCCGCGTCTCCATGGCAACAGTCCTGGATCCTCAAATTGCTGCATCACAGTGCAGGTTTTATTTACCTGATGGTTACTGTAATAATATATTCTGACATACTGCCCACACTATTCTAATCACAACCAATCAACAATAAGTTCTATTTTTAATGTCATTCTTTAAACTTTTCTTGCTTTATTATGTTTGCAACTATGATAGATTTGTTTAGTAGGTTATAGTTGTTGCATGAAACCAGTAGAGCTGAAATGCCCACCAACCGGTGTAAATAATCTGGACAGAAAGCAGCTGTTCTGAATAAACTGAATAAGAAACAGAATTTTTTTTTTTTTTGCATTTATAGGAGTCAAAACTAACACAATGCTTGTCTATGTCTTGACAAGAACATCTCTTGCAAAACAAAGGTACTCTGCTGCACATAAAACAAACTGGAAAATGCTGTGTCTTTTGAGGTTTCTTTCTTTTGTTTGTCTGATGTCGAGTCTGCTTCTACTTCATTATCAACCAAATTAAAAGCAAAGACAAAACAACCATGCAACATATAAAAAATCATCTGGAAAAGGAATAGGGGGAAATGAAGGAAAAAACAGTCTGCTTCTAATTACATCTCAAACTGGTGACTTAACTTTTCTTTTTGGCAGTTTTCCCCACTCCAGCTCCTGCCCAGGACTGTGTCTGCAGAGTCAAGACTAATCAAAGGCACTTGTATGGAGAGGACTATTGGCCTCTGAAGGGACTGAGCCAGTTCAGGCCAGCCTGCTGCTCTTTCTCTCCTTCTCTCCTGTTCTTTTCCCTCTCACTCTCTCTTCCTGTCCTGTCCGTTTAAGGAGAGAAACATTGGGAAATTCCTTCAAGCTACTTTACTTCAGGTTTCTGTGGGATTTAAACATGCACACTGAGGTTTTGGTACAGTCCATGTTAGTGCCGTTGTTTCTGATTCTGCTCTCTGCGGTGGAGGACACTTTATTGCAATCGGTGAGGTGAGTTTCCACACTGCTTTGTTTTTTCTTGTTTATTCTGGGCTAGTCTAGAGAGTAAGAAGGAAGAGGGAGGCGCAGAGTTTTGCTGACAAAGGCAACACTGAAAGAGTACAGTGTGGGAAAGTTTAAGATTGCATATGTATGTAGTTTGCAGTAGTAGTTTATTGTGCAGTTTCTTTATGGTGTTTGACTTTCCAAGTGTTAAAAATCTGCATGCCAAGTCATGGGGCAAAAGGCAATAACATGAACTGTGTTTGTATCATTTAAGGACGCAGAGCAGAGAAAAAATGTTAATTTCTTTTAATCCACATCCATACAATGATACTGCAGTCTATAAAGTCAGAGTTTTTTCTGTGCAAACCTCGAGAGGAATTTTGGCTGGAGTTCCGATTATTGTGCATCATAAACCATAAAGCATAGAATGAATAACTTCTTGCAGCATAGAAGTTTTCTATTCAAAACCTTGTGCAAGCTTTCTCATAAAGTTGCTCACCTTTTATAGAGCCAGTTCTTACAGTTTCAAGAATATGGAAAGAATGACATCAGTTATTGCAAATGGCTAAAATATGAATGTAAAGATGTGTGCATTGTTTATCTTGGCCTTTTAACAGTGGAGTCCCAGTCAGCAGAACTGCAAATGTCGCTATATGATTAAAACTTAAATCAGCTGCAGACATTTTTTTCTTTCTTTTTTTTTTTTCAGACAGGTGCACCATGCCTATGTAGTGATTATATTGTGTCTGTCATATACTACGCAGTTCTGAAAGAGATCTGATACACCCAAATAAAACAATAATTCACAGTTGTCAGATGGTTGCACTTTGTTTTTCCATTTCATATTTAAATACTGATTTACCACTTACAATTTCTTTTGCCACTGGATCCAAATGTTTGCTTGCTGATGGCTGCTTTGGTATAAAATGGAAATACACTGAGGTCAGAAGTTCTCTCCATCATTGCCTTCCCTGTCAACTTCTGGACTGCATGAGAAAGCCCAAAGGTTGCTGAGGCTGATTTCAGGGAAGTACTGTATACCGACCAAACTCCCCTGACAGTAGCATTCCAAGCTTCCAGCAGATGTTGAAATCCTGACGAATATCAACTATAGCTGGAGCACTAAAGGGAGCATAGAACACTGAAAAGAACAGACAAGGTCAGAGTTGCAGTTATCTTAATGTCATGTTGTCAAGAGAAAGGAATACATTGCATCTTTATAATTGGGTGCATTCAAAATTCCATGTGCTGCTCAGTGGAGGGCATGGTCAAGTCCAAAAGTATAAATTGTGAGCTTATATAACACACAGAACATACAAACCATGTATCGCATTTAAACGGGAGTGGTAAAAACACTTGATCTATTAATTGTTTGAACAGGTCTACTGCTCCCCCATTGAACAGCTGGTCTGAATCAAACAGGGACAGGAGCCGAAAAAGAATGTCAGAAAGAATCCAAATAAAACAAATCTATCTGTGAAACCCCACGGAGTAAAAACAAAGCTTTGCCACAACCGCTGGAGTGAGCATAAAGCTGTTTTGTTATTTGTTAGCCCAGTCCTTATCTTCAATATTATCTCAGTTTAACACTGGAGACCCTGTGAACTTAGAACAGTAACAGCCCATTGTAAAATTAGTTGAAAAGGAGACTTGTTTGTGGATTAATAACAAAGAAGAGTGGGCTCTTGGGCTTGGTGGAGGTCTACACTCTCTGAGTATCCGTATAGGTTTGAACATTTTTTCTATATGGTATTGTATAAGTGGAATTAAAGAGAAAGTGAGATAAAACTGAGTCCGTTCTGCACCTAAAGGGTTTTATTCTATACATGTTTTCCAATGCTTTTTCATTATAAATGAAAGGCAGACACGTGGCAGGCGTTTCTGCCAGTACTAAGTGAAAGCACTTTCTTCGGAAAAGGCCAGACACAGATGTGGAATACCACATTTGACCCTTGACCAAAATATTTTTAAAACCTGGATAGTCAGTGACCCTTCTCTCTGTTTACCAGCCAGGTTGGTGGTGTGTGTAGACTGTCCACAGAGTCATCCCTTCGCCGCTGCCGGACACCTGATGGTAAGATCTGCAGTGGGAGGGGAGAGTGTGACTGCGGCGTCTGCATCTGCCAGGCCACAGATCCAGGAAAGTTTTACGGGCCACGTTGTGAATGCCACGACTGGGTCTGTGCTATACATAATGGGATAACTTGTAATGGTAAGTACAAATGTGTGTTGACACATAACACAAACAGATGATTTGTGGTTACGAGGAGGATTCAAACATATTGTAAAAACTTTAATCTATCACTACTGCTATGCTTTGTGATGCAATTTTGGCATTTAAAAATACCTACTGTGCCCCAATAGTTCTGTCCATGCAGAGGGTTTCAAGTATTTTCAAGTATTTAGGCATGGCTGTTCGTAGTGGGTCAGTAAGTGATGTACCAGATTCTCCACATCGTGCACTTACAACAGAGAAACTTGGCAAATGAACTTAGCAGCTGGTGTTCACTAACAGTATGAACTACACAGTGAAAAACAGTGTCAATTTAACTCTTAGAGAGTTGAATTTAACTCTGTTTCAAATTACATTTGGTCTAAATCAAAATTAGAGTAAAATTTACTCTATGGCCAATGTCAAGTTTTCAGAGTTAATTTAGTTCAATTCAGTGTCAAAATTAACAATAAAATGAGTAAAAATATTTAACACTGTGGTGCTTTCACACTGCTAGAGTAATATGATTACACTTTATAGAGCTATTATTACTCCAAATTTAGTTTAAAAACTCTATAATGTGTTAATATTTACTTCTGTGGAGTGTTATTTCCTCCATTAGTTTGCAGCCAATGCTAATATTGAAACAATGTAGAATTGCAGGGGTCCCCAAGGTGGGACTCATGAGATGTCTTCACAAATTTTTGATGTAGCTCTTGGGTTCAAAATGATAAACTGAATGCATTACTGTTACACATATAATTTAAATAAAAATAATTTTCTCCAGCAGTGTTAATAACACAAAAATTTGCTTTTATTGTGTAAAACTAAAGGTTTCACCCTTTGTAACATACTGACAGTACCACAGTAACAATCAGGTAAGGCATTGTTCTGCCAACAGGTTTGACTAATGGTGTCACATTAATAAAAAATAAACAAAAAAAGGCCAATAAATGTTGTAAAACAGACACATTAACCAAAATAAAACTTAACACAAAAACCCCCTTGAACTCTTGCACATAAAATAGAACACAATAAGTAAAATGTCCGGTACCCATAATTCAATGTGGAAGACTGGCACTAATCATCACTCTGTAGAGTTGAATTTTACACTGAATCTGTGCAGAACTTTACACTGACTTTGAACTCTCCTGTTAGAGCTAGGTTAATCTCCATGGACCTATAAACACTGTATCTAGGTTAAAATAGCTTGACTCTGAAATATTGACAGTACATTTTTTACTGTGTAGATGTTGCAATCCCATATTATACTCTAAGTTAAGATTTTAATATTTAGTCTATTTGTTATGGTGTTGCAATATGAACCATGTATCCCACAGATGTTCACTGGTTTTCAGTTAGATTTTTTTTTTTTACTGCTAAATAAAAACAGCACAGAATTTTGTCTTTGAGTGTTCTCATCACCTTGGCAGCACTTCAAAGAATCTCACTGCAAACACACAGCTGCTTGGTTCATACACGGTTAGCTTTTGTTGGGGGCAAAGCTTTGAATTTTGAGTGGTGAAATTTTACAAGGTCTCAGACTCTCCACACTCGTGTTTCATGATTTACTCTTCACAAGGTATGTTAAATTTCCATAAAGGTAATGTGGCTAATATAATTATCAGGTTTCATTTTAAAGTAGAAAAATGTTTATTTTTCATCCATCTGTTTTTTGAACTGCTCAGTCCTTGAGAGGGTTGTGGATGTGCCAGAGCCTATCCCAGTACCTATCGGCAAAGATGGGGTACACCCTGGAAGTGTTTCCACGTCATCGCAGGACTGACATATACAGATGAACGATCATTCACACCTGTGAGCCATTTAGATTGACCTATTAACCTATTGAGATGCATGTCTTTGGATGGTGGGAGGAAGACAGTTTATTCAGACATGGCAGGGGGAGAACATGCAAACTCCACATGGAAAGGTCAACCACACCAGCTGGTGCTTGAATCAAACCTTGGGACCTTTTTTCTGCAAGCCAGTAGTGCACTGTGCCAGGAATGTTTGTTGTTGCTCTAATATTTTTCCTACCTTTAGTGATATAATTACATTAAAAAGATTCAACAGCACTAACAATTCAGAAAATGACCTTTATTTTCATGTTTATGAAATACTTATACTGGAATAGAACATCCCAGTATTGATGAAGTACTGAAGGTGTAAGTATGTATAGTACTTAAACAAATCAAACCATCATATGCATCTGTACAAGTGGACTAGATGCAACAGGTTACCAAGATTTTTCATACATTTATCAGGTCAAAGTTGACCCTGGATGTTGAAGGAAAGACTGAGCTTTTTGTCGAGTTGGAAATAAAATAGGACTCTCATCTATTTTGTGCTGTCCTCTGTAGTCACTGGGCTATGAGCTATCAGACATTAATGGAGACATGTGTGCATTGAGAACAGGTCTAATAGAGAAATGTGTGGATGTGTGTGTGCATGCACGTACAGCACAGAGTGATTTATTTGGGTAGACAAGTTGGCTGCTGTGAGGAGCTCATTATGGTTCAGCAGTCTGGAGAAAGACGGCCCTGCTTGAGTCTGATAATGGGGTTTCATTCACTGGTACAGAGACTGCAAATGGAACCTTGATGCATCAGGAGAGGGATGCGTTTTCAAACCCAGACACACACTCCACACATGCACTTATACACACATTGATCAGGCTCATTTTCATACAGACATCCACGTGTATGCACAACCAGTTACACATTCAAACAATCTTATGCACATGCACCTATACAGTAGGACCAGCAGGGGGGTTTTTTTAGAGCATATTGAGAAGAATACGCCTCCTCCCCTGTTGCTCAATGGCCCATGCAGCATGCATAGTCTGCTGTCTGAGATCGGCAGCCAATTTCTCTCCCTGCGGCTCCCTTATCTCTGACTCTCACAACTGCCCACTGATAAGATCCAATAGATTTTTCTTCTAAGGGATAAACTGTATTTTTCCTTCCCAAAAGCATTAGCTTTCCCTGGCATTGAGATGTTCTCTTACCCTAGGCCAACACAAGCTAATTCTTCATCTTTTCCAGAGCAACAAGTTAAACCGAATAAAATATCTGGGGCGCCTTAAAATGTAGGTCTGATAGGAATAATTGCCTGGATTGGAATTTTTAGTTATCTGTCACCTGGTGGAAGAGTAGGGCATGGGGCGTCATGAACTCTTTCAATTTTTCACACTGAACATGCCTTTGTTTTTTTGCCTTTTTTTTAAACACTATTTTTTTAGGGTGAAGAGCAGCAAGATAATGACCTGAACTAACATCTGTTCACCAACTGTGCAAAATCTTTTGGTCATCTCCATCCACTGTTTGTTTTTTGTGGAGTTATTATAGTTTCAAAACAAGCACATAAAATCCAAGCACATGTGATAAGCAGGAAAGCACATGTGATACAGGCATGCAGAACGGTATCTGCATGTGGTAAACCATTCTCCCAAGGGAGCATTTCTGTCCTGCAAACATGATATGGCGAACCACAGAGGACAGAATATATTATGTCTTAATTATTGTTTTTACACAATGTTTTCAGTCTATATCCTATCCTATCCTTTGCTTTTTGTTTTTCATTCTTTGCAGAATCTAACATGAAAGTCACATAAATTGGCTGCATCTACTTGGCATGTTGAAGATACCACTCTGTGCACTCATATCACATGACAACCACAGTTTTTGTTTATTTTTCTTCCTGCACTTATTTCCCTATCCCATCAGATATGAGACAGAAAAACAAACCCTCTGGTAGTTTATTTAAAACATAACTTTGTTGTCAGATTGTGTTACTTGAGGGATTTTTACCTCTATATCTCTGTATTCCATCCCATATTTTCAGTGAGGCAGCTCAACGTGGCTATGTTTCCATTCTCCATTTCACAGCCATCCCTGTTTTTTTTCCATCATTGATGAGCCACGTGAAAGGTCTCTCTTGCGCTTACTCGCTCACTGTATTTCCCCTCTCTCTGGGGCACTGTGCTGGGATCAGACATGCTGCTGACTGGTGCGCTCTGCAAGTTATTTTTTTCCATTATCAGAAACACAGAGGGTGGCCCAGGCTGCTGCAGGCTAGGCATTGTCCCAGTGAAAAGCAATGTTTAATCAACACGTTGGTAATTATGTAACAATATTGTGTAGTATTGTACTGTATGAGC
>JAQQZY010000015.1:19699599-19715705 GCA_030068375.1 Ostorhinchus rueppellii
AGATAGATAGATAGATAGATAGATAGATAGATAGATAGATAGATAGATAGATAGATAGATAGATAGATAGATCTGTATTTTGTCATTTAACATTCTCAGTATTACACTTTGTTATTCATTAACCCTCAAAGACCTAAAAAGCTGGCAGTGACCGAAAGCATCTACTCATCTAAAATGTCTAATAACTTTTAAAACACCAACCCTCTGATTTTGGTAAACCTGTTCGGGTAAACTGCAGTTCCCCAGCTCATTGGCATCAGATGTGTCTTAATTGTGCATTCAGGGCGTCTATAGTGAAGCCTCAGTTAATGGCGTCTCTTCCTGAAAAATAATTTTTCACTTAAATTTTCTCTGTGTTGATGTACTATTTTGTAATAAAAATTCAATCAGTAGTAACTCTAACAATTTGAATTTACTCTGAGCTTTTCACTAACAAAGGCAAAAAAAAAAAAAAAAAAAAATATCAGAGGATAATAGAACATAAAATGTTAAATAGATAAGAAAATTAGTTTGGAAGTTACCACAAAAACCACAGCTAGGAGTATAGGAGTTAAGAATGATCAAGCTAAATGTAAAACATGAAATTAGCTTGGTATGTGATTCACTATTGTAATGTCCCGTTGTTAATCATTGTAAACCTACATCACCAGCTAATACTACCACTGATGCTGACAGCAATGGATCATCCCTTCAGTCCCTTTTCGCTGCAATAAAAACACTGGTAGAGACCCATTTGGTCAGTTCTGCCTGTTTGCTGGCGGTGCATGGGAAGGACCTAGACACCCCTGAGCCACAGAGAAACTCTGCTTAGGAAGTTCAGAGAAAGATAAACAGTTAACAGACAGGCACCTGCCCACACACATCAACTTTGCCTTACATAAAAAAAAAAAGACCATTTTTATCTGTCACAGTGACTGTCAAGCAGAGATTAATGGGAGCTTGTAAGTGGTGATGATTTTTTTTTTTTTTTTTTAATATTCTTATTAAAGTGCAGAGAGTTTAATTTAATCTAGTGTTTAGTGATATTCACCATCGGGTGTGTATATTAAATAATGTTCTTCAAATTACAGAATATTTCCATGCCAAAAATCCAATAATGACCACAAAGCAGCTATGGTCAACAGAATATCAGCTTTTAATATAACAGAAACTGAAGGCCAATTACTACAAAAGAGCAAGTGGAACAACAATTTATATTTTGATCAGGAGACAAAGACACTAAGAGTGCTAAGAATACTAAGAGAAACACACTCAGTGCATACATGAGGCAGAGAACACAGTGATACTGCTACATAATCTCATTTCAAGCCCATGTGCTGATAATCTAGAATTTAATTCTTGCATTGGTTGAACTGGTTATCCACAGAAACACAGGTCCCATTAACGCAGTAATATTTATAACTGAAATTGTCTAGACAACCAGCAAGAAACAACAGTTTAAAGTGTCTGTCTTTTTAAAAACAGATTATGTATAATGATCTGAAACAATAGGTTAGAGCTTTTTTGTTGTTGTTGTTGTTATTGTTGTCAGTGTTAGCGGTTCAGCTATTTCTGAATTTTGTGGTCCATAGTCTTCATTTTCTTTGAATATGAATCCCAAGAGTCCCTTGAAAAGTATTGATAATGAAGAGAGACAGGCGACTTGCCTGTTGTTAATGACTGATGGCTAGCCCTTGAAAAGGACACCGCATTTACATGACGAACGAGTCAGGAGAATGATTGAGTGTGACATACAAGGCCCCTTGCTGCTAAATGCAATGGGAGCAACATTTATAATAACTTGTCAACAGCCTTGATTTGAATCATACGAGTCCTGTTTTTCATATTGCTCATCACAGCATCAGAATGATGAGAAATATCCAAGACAAACAGCCTGTGCTAGGCTTCTGAACACTGTTAACAAGGAAATAGTGTCATTGAGTAACTGATGAGGGAGCTACTAAAGCATCCTGAAATACTGTAGCAAAAAGCAAAAAAAGATTTGTACTGCAAACAAGACTTGAAAATGGTTTAAAAGTGTGTAGCTGCCTACTTTTTTCTGTTGGGTGCACTTCACACTCTCAAGGGAAATCTATGTTTTCAAAACAATGGAAATAAATTAGGAGACAAGAGGCAAACAAATCTGTACCTGCCAGCACAAAGCCACCATATCCATTCAAGATAACACTCACCAGCACCAGCAATAAGTATGAACAGTCTAACCAACATGTGGTGTCGCATTCCCCTTCAGACCGCGGCTACTGTGACTGTGGGACGTGTGAGTGTGATGAAGGCTGGTTTGGAGATGCTTGCCAGTTCCAGGAGGAGTGTAACCTACCCAGCAAAAAAAGCAAAGAGCTCTGCAAAAATCCACAAGGGGTGGTGTGCTCCAACAGAGGTACTGGGACCCCACACAGTTGCACTATACAGAGTTGCAAAAAAACAAAATACACAAAATCATACTGGACATCATCATCTGCTAAAATCAAAACGTACAGATGTAATTTCCAGCCAAAAAGTCTACATTACAAACCTCCCCAAAAAACTACATTATAATAAAGTGTTACAAAATAATGAATAGTGCCATTACAAGAGTGGCATCTTGAAAATGCATTTCCATTTAAAAATATACTTTCACACATATGTTATCATAAACAATTGTTCTTTTCACACATACATGCGTATTTGGTTTCTCATCATTTTCTGTCACACATATGTTCAAAAGTTACAGCAGCAGATGTCTATGTGGTGATCAAATGTTAAAAATCTTAGGTCCAGGAATAAAAATATGGGTATGGAAATATTTTTCATAAATTCAATAGATTAATAGGAAACCATGAGACTAGTCTTGATTTATTTTTTTATGAATTAATTAATTATATAAACATACTATATTAGTATTGATGTTTCACTTAGTGATTAATTAATATGGTCTCAAATGCTACAATTCAGAGCAGTTATGATGCACACAATCCCAGTTCATATTTCCTCTTTGGATACATGTTGAAGCATAGAGAGCATGCTCTGAGGTGTTATCTGGGCTGAGGTTGTTTTACACACTGACAGACCCACACCCACCAGGATTTAACGTCGCTACTAGACCGTGATGCCTGCGGCTAATCTGCAGCTAAATACTTTTGTGTGGGATTGTGTGCTTGTCTCTGGAAACTTGCACATACAATATGTAAGCTGTTACAGAACAAACGCAAATGTTTTCATGCTATGTAATACAGCCTTCTGTATAGTGTACGTTATATTCTGTGTTCTATTGTATAATACATCATTTAAAATCCCCAAAGATCTGTACGCTATGCAACACAAACAGACCCGTCCCACATTTACCCATTGTAGATCCATTGGTATGTCATGCACAATACCTCGAGCACACATCTGCAGAGCAACCAACATCCCTCTCAGTCAATCACACATGACACACACCCACTCTCACCACCACAACCATGAGTTTTCCAAGAAAAAGCCTCAAAATGTGAGTATATTTGCTATATTGTTTTAGGCATTTGCAACTGTGGTAGCTGCATGTGTGAGAATGAGGACAACAAGGGCCTGGTAACAGGACGCTTCTGTGAGTGTGACGACAGCGAGTGTCTGGATGAGGACACGGGAGAGGTGTGTGGAGGTATGGTCCTCAGCCCATCTCAGTCATTCCCCAAAGCAGAACAGATTTGCTCATATAAGTAATTAACTATCACCCACTCTTGGCATTCTGCTGTAATCATATTGTCTGTGCCAGATGGGGAAGTCCCCTGTAAACAGTATGTTGCTTATTTGCTTATAGGACTTAACAGGAGCTGTGTACACTTAATTTTATTTGCATTTTTATTTTAAAAGTGGCAGTTTAAATACTAGCACAATATTGCATGTTGCAGTTTGTCAAGCTTAAAGGAGCAGTATTGTCTCTTATAATTATATTGAAATTACAACCACCACCTTTTTTTTTGTTCTGCTACATAGAACATTAACACATGAGGATGTTAATGTTTTTCCTTTACTTGCAAGTTTGATATTACACAACACTGAGTCATCTTCAAATGCACATTTAGGTAAAATAAACAACATACATTTTTGGTGACTAATACTGAGTTAAATGTCAGTTAATACTCAATAAAGTTCACACAGTCACGCGAATTATATTTTGAAGCTGTTGCATGGCATGACTGTAAAAGGGTGATGCCCTTTTCACAATTTGAATTAAGTTCACATGATTAAAAAAACAACTCCACTTCATGTCTCGCTTTTCCATGAAGGTTAATTGGAAGTTAACAGCTAACTAAATGTATTAGACCTGTTGTCCCCACTTCATTTGATAATGTTATATTCATTCCTGTATCTCCCACAGGTTTTTCCGCTGCCGGCTTATCAGTATCAGTATTAATTAGCTATTCATAATTTCATTTGAAAAACAAATTAATGACTTTGCATATCAGATCTTTGTTAAAAATACAATTTCGGTTTTAGTTTGTTTGGCAAGTTTTAAATACATAACCAGCATATACAGAAGGATGAGATATATTATGTCTTTCAACAAAATAACAAAATAAATTACAAAAAAAAAAAAAAAAAAAAGGAAATTATAACATGAAAAATGTGCTTCTCCTCTGGAATTATTCAATTATAAAATACTCTTATACTGAGAGTGATAATCTCACAAATGTTCATTCTGATCCGCTTCCAGGCCATGGCCAGTGTTACTGTGGAAACTGCTACTGTGTTGCTGGTTGGCATGGAGACAAATGTGAATTCCAGTGTGACATCAGCCCATGGGAAAGCAAACGGAGATGTACATCTCCAGATGGCAAAATCTGCAGCAACAGAGGTCTGTTTACCTGCTTTAAAGCTAGTACACAGTGTACAGACCTGATAGTCTGAGATTCCACTTTTACTTTTTTATTTTGTATTCTGGTCATATGATGACTAACTAAGTAATGAGATAATAATTCAACCGTATATTTACAAGTGAAAAGATGTCAGTAATGTATGCATGTTACACTTATGCAAATGTTCATGCAGGTTTATCAAACTGTGTTATTATGGCATTTTCATTGGGATTGTTTTGCTTGGGAACAGGAACAATTGCATTAACTATGATTAGTTTAGAAAAAATATTCTCAGAAATAGTCAATCAAAGGAAATATATGAATGTTTTTTTTAACTGCTGAAACATAACATTTGCTGTGTCTTAGTTTGGGTCTTGGTTCTATTTTTGAATAGAGTAAGAGCAGCAGTAGAAACTGATTTAGAATAAAGAACGGTGAAATGTGATGTGAAAGGCGAAATGAGCTTATTTCAGTTTTCAGCATGAAGGTTATCCCACCTATCTAACTAAAAGCTACTTTGACCATCCACTTTTGAAATTAAATTGGAGTGACACAATGAGAAAAAAGAAACACAGAGAAAAAGAGATTGCAGAGACTTTAACTCATGTAAATTTCACTGAAAGTCATCAAAGCGTGGCGGACACACAGTCAAAGAAAAAGCTTCACTAACGTAGCTCAAGTGATCCTGTGGGATTTCAGTAAAGCTCTCTAAAATTAATTACAGCAGACTAGCTGAGGGCTTTCTAAGTGGTAGGGCTAAGAGGTAGGCTACATGGACAGAGCCTCGTTGTAGAGCTGCGATTTACAGTTAAGTGCACGGCTGACGCAGCATGAGCAGTCATCCACACTGTTAGCCATGGCTCACTGTCCCTCGCTTTGGTATAAAACAAAAGGGCAAGTGGATGAGGAAGCAACAGAAGCTTGGCAGTCTAGAAGAGTTACCAGAGAAAAGAACAAAGGAAATATGACTGCAACTAAATGAAACAGGGTATAGGTGTAATAGTGTTTTTTTTTTTTTCCCCCTCCTGACAATATTTTTGATTTTGCTGTCCTCCTATTGATTCTTCTGTCAATCCCACTTTGATACATTAGCATTAAACAAAACTGTAACAAAACAAATCTAATGTCATAGAATATCAAAGCATTACTGCATGAACCTGACAATCACTAATATTAAAAAATAACATGTATATTGAAAAATGTACTTAAGTCATTTTAATTAATATTTAAGGCAAACATAATCTAATAATACCCATTTAGTGGCTCTGATGAATAAATTATTATTTTCAGGCAAATGATGCACTACACATCCAACATGCAGATAATGTAAATTATTTCATATTGTGACAGTTTCATCAAGTATTATAAACACTGCTGCATATTCAATCATCATTTCACTAAATAATGTTCCATGTTGCATATGTTTATAATGAAAGCAATTCATAATTAAATGGCAAAACATTTTTAAATGTTATATAAAGCATTGTAAAACCTCACATTTGCTCAGTTTTAACCCTTATATCTCCTGCTTTTACTTTGAAAAGAATAAGTGAGAAAGAATAAGTGATTTGAATGAGGTTATATATTTCAATTTAACAAACTGTCAAAATGATGTATAATGCTTTGGGCCAAATAGTTACCTTTGTGTATGATTTCTTGATCAAAGCTATTTTACAAAGATAATATGGCTGCAATGGGTGTACAGTAATCCTCTGTGTGTGGAGAGAGGCCATACTTTAAACAACACACTTACCTGGAAAGGGGATTTAGTCAAAAACACTCATCGGTTTTAGCCTTTGAAAAATCCAAGCATTAACACTGTGATTTCTAATACCCTCTGGCTCTTATTAAATGTTTATAGAATATTTGGAACATTAACTAGTACAGGTGAAGCTGTGATGGCTGTGACATTTGTTGCAGACATTAAAGTGCATGGTTCTATAAATCCACAGCTTCAGGGTTATGAGGTGGTGAGGGAGTCTAAACCAGGGCCAGGGGCCAGACACACGCCAGCCACAGTCCACGGGCTTGCCAGCTGGCCTGACTCCCCTGGGGTTCCCTGTGCTCTGTCACTGCTGATAAGAGAAAATGGGATTTCCACTGGCTGCTGCTCAGCTGATGCCTTGTCTAAGATGTAAAACAAATGACAAAGAGAGAGAGACAGAGAAGAGAGAACGAGAGAGAGAGAGAGAGAGAGAGACAGATAGAAAGATAAGGGATGAAAAAATGGAAAGCTGGGGGAGAATGACTTTCCTCTTGGCTTCGGTTAATAGAAAACGATTGCAAAATAAAAAAAAAATGGAAAAAAAATGAATAGGATTTTGTTTAGTGTTATTGTTCCAGCTATTTTGCGGTGTTGATGTATTTGGACTGCAGTTAAGAACAATTAATGGAAATGTGACTCTGTGTAATATCTGTGTGGGTGTGTTTCTGTTGATGTAAGGAACCTGTGTGTGTGGGGAGTGCAACTGTTACGACGTAGATCCCTCTGGCGACTGGGGAGATATTCATGGAGAAACCTGCGAATGCGATGAGAGGAACTGCCATGCAACCTACGACAGATACACAGATGACTTCTGCTCAGGTCAGCTGGCTGATCACACACTGTTTGATACATTTACAGATTAATCGACATCTCCGTTATCCTTCTTTAAAGAAATGTTTTAGTGAATATTTCTAGTGTCGCACACATTTTCCTAGCATTGTTTCTCAACTTTTAAGAAGTTTTAACTTGCTCTATCCATGTAAGTTTTCTTATTTATCTTCTTCTTCCTTCTTATGTTGTATTGCTGCGATTTTTACGATTTCGTACTTTTTTAAGAGGTACTTGAATGAGCCATTTTTCACTTCCATCCTGTCCTGCAAAGTGAGATTTCTTTTTTGTTGTTGTTGTTCCCTCTTATTGCATATAGAGTCCAAATAAGCTGAACCTACTGTAATGAACTAAGCTAAATCTTAGGCTGGTTTTAAAATGTCAAAATGATCACTATATACTTCATCATACATGTTTTGCATGTCTTTTTTCCTCTCTTTTTTAATTTTAATGTAATTTCAATGTCTTGTTTTTTTCTTTTGTAATTTTTTATGTCTTTGTAAAGCACTTTCACTTACCCTGTGTGTGAATAGTGCTATACAAATAAACTTGCCTTGCGTTGTCTTATTATTTTTGAGTAACTACCTACCATTAAGTAAACACCAATTTCCAGTTTAAAAAAAATTATATTTATAATGAAACTGAAGTCGTCCAAGAAGAATGATCGTGCCTGCTATTATTTAAACTAGTACGATTACTATGTTGCTATCTGAGTGATATCTACTTCTTTATTGTCTAAATATGATGCAAATTAATGTAACTGTAAATAACTTTTACCCTGCCTTGTCCTTTCTAAGAATACTCATTGTTGGTTGCACTGTATTGTTGCCCCATCATAGGTCACTTCCTTGTGCCCACTTTCAACTTTGTTGCACCCCCTCCTCCTCCCCTTCTTCCTCCTTCCTCTCACCAGGTCATGGCCAGTGTAATTGTGGCAGGTGTGACTGCAGGGAGGGATGGGCAGGAAAGAAATGTGAGCATCCTCTATCCTGCTCCCTGTCTCTGGAGAGCAGTGTGAAGAAGTGTCGAGGAACGTCCAATTTGCCCTGCTTCGGACGAGGTACCTGGTCTTCCTCTCCTGTTGCCATGGTTACCACAGCAGACTCTGTACCATGTTCTCACCTCATATTGTAAAATGGGCCATTTGCAGTTTTTACATCTCTTAATCCACCTTTCAAGTGGACGTAAAAGACAGCGTGGTTCCCAGAAATGAAATTATAGCACCTTTAACAAAACGCCGATCTTAACAACAAGGACTGCTATTATTGGGTTGTGCAAATAATGCAAAAAATAATCACATTTTCTTGTGTTTAATATTTGCTCTACATATAGAGTATAGTGTGTATGTTCATGATTGTAAGTGTGAGAGAGAGAGAGAAAGACAGATTAAGTTGCACTGTAGTGAGCAACAGCATCACCCATGTGTTGGAACAGCTCCCTCAGTAGACATAGTGGTGGGTCGATGTGTCTAGATTTATTATAGTGCACTGTATGCTTCATTAGTGGCTCCTCTGGACAGAGGCCTCCAAATGTTGAGCCTTACACTAATATCAGATTCTCACTGAAGCAACATTGAAAACCCATGGTAACAATACAAAGGTTGTGCCTCCATTGTTGTCCCAGTCATGCACCCTTGAGCTTGATGATTAATGGTAGCATGGTAAAAGTGGGAGAATACACTAGATGCACTTAGAATTCAATATATTTTAGGAGGAAGAAATCCAATGTAGGGAACAAAGATGTTTGTGTGTTGTGCTGCTTGGTCTTCACGCAGTATTTGTCTATTGTGTCTTAATGAGGAACTTACATATTACTATTACAGTCTGCAAATACAGATAAAATAGACATTTCTCACAACTGTTTGTGTCTTTGTAAACTGTGAAACACATTGAAGGTAGGGAATAATTTCTATGTATTGTTTTTATTCATCAGGAAAGAAGGATCCCAACCTTAGTAGTAGATGAAGTAGAAATTAGCCAGACCTTAAACTGTACAACCACAACACAAACTATTAACTACTGTAATATTCTAATAACACAAATACAAGGCTGTCGACTATCAAATGTAACTTCTTCCCTTTTGTAAAGCTTTGATTAATCACTACAGGTAGTGAAATATGTCTACCTATATGTACAGTGCAATGGATTAAACAGGATTATTTTAACCCATAAAGATCCAAGCATCCGCTATCAAACAAAACCATCTACTGATGTAAACTGTTTAATACCTGCTGATCCATTAACCCTATCAATACATGTAAATACTTGGTGTAAAATACAGTTTGTCATCTTTTCATGGTCATCAGATATGACTCCTTTGGACATTCAGAGGCTCTGTACTGTCATCTTCTACAACATTGATTCACCAGTTAAACCCATGGAGTTGGATCAATGACAGTGGATGGACACACTTTGTTTATGTTAAGTTACTGATGGATTTTGCAAAAAAAAAAAAAAAAAGTCACTTTCTTTACTTTCTAACACCTTATCTGTGTTTGATATAATAACTCAACTTTAGTCTGGGCATTTGTGAACATTTATGTGACCATGAGAATAGAATCGAATCTTTATTTTGTCAGTAGTAGTGTCACACACGTAAATATGGACCACACGCCCAAATTTGTCTTCTGCCTTTAACCCATCACTAGATCATGCATCACACACACTGCATGCTAGGAGCAGTGGACTCGCCATATCAGTTGATGGGGTGGGGGAGGTTAAGTGCCTTGCTCAAAGGCATGTCAGCCAACAACTCTCTGCCTGTCCAGGGAATCGACCCGGTGACCCTTCAGTCACAAGCTGACTCTCCAGCTATCTAGGCCATAGTTGCCCCCAATAAATGGAACATAGGAAAATACATAATTTTCACACACAAAAAAAAAAGCAAAATACAGAAGATAATATAGAAAGGTTAAATAGAGAGAAACATTCATTTGGAAAATGCCATAAAAGTAGTGCTGGGTCTTTATGGGTTAAAATGAGCTTTTGTTAAATCATACTGTGAGCAAAGATGCAACAAATATGCCTGAAGAAGTATTACTAAGTAGATTTTTAATGGTGTGGATAGGAAAAATGAAGAAAGGATTATATTTCAATATATAAGTGAAGGCACAGAATGTGTTGCCAAGTTCAGAAAAAGCAGATTTAGGCTAATTTAAAATTGAATGGAGCTGAAACCTTGTTGTACTGTGCTCCTATACAATCCAAAACAGTCACTGTAACCAGACTACAGATATCCTTTGACTGACAGTGCACTGTCTCTGGCCCATTGTTAATAAGATAAATTATCTTGTATCTCTGCAGCCTACAAGTCTTCTGAGGTACCTCTTGTACTGATATTTTACACTGATGCAGCAGCCTTAATCAATCAGCTTTACTGCGCAGCATTGGCCATTGTTCAGTTTTCCTATACTTTGTACGTTTTGATATAAATGTTGCAGAAAAACCCTGACTACATCCTAACACCTCTGTGGGTATGAAACAACTGTACAGTAAAGCCTACAGTAGTTTGAGAGTGATTCACCTTAATAATGTTGACAGTGGGAGCTACTGCGAGGAAAATGACTTGTTTGGACTCAGGGCTCTGCAGATTTATCAGGGGTTAATGTTAAGAATTGATTTTCTGTTTCATTTGACTGCGGGGGAAGTCAGTTGGGAATTCAAAGCCTTTTAAACATGGCTGTAGTCCAAATAAAAAGAATGTGTAGGTGTTTTCTACTGTACGTTATTACAGTGCTTTACTATAAAACATGGGAAGCTACAGACTGGATGAGAAAACCTGAAACCACATAGGGCAGGCCTGCTACCATGGAGACGGCTGTGTTATCAGTTTTGTCAATACCAGCGTAATCACCACAGGCCAGCACTTCAACTGTAAAGGTAATATTACAAATAAAGCTCAAAAACCCACTATGTGAGACCTCAGCTTTGGCCACATGCACTCTGTGAATAGAACCAAATTTGTGTCCTTTGAATACATGAACTATTCATTACATACTGTGTCTGTTCCATAACAGTCTTTGGCTCTGATGGCCTCAAACCAATTCCATAACAACAGGGTTGAACAGGCATGGTGCTCCCCTTCCCATAATGAAATAGCAAAGATTAACTTGTGCTGGGAGAGTTAATTAGCTTTAATTCCTCCAGCAGTACCTTTAAATTATCTCCAATTGCTGCTGCAAAATGAAACTTTAAATTACCCTGTGCAATAGAACAATTAATAGGATCCATAAATTGTTCCTCTTTAAAAATTGCATTTATTTTTCAGGAATCACAGCTCTTCTAGTGACAGTTACATGTGTACATTTACAAGAGCTGACACAAATAAACGTCTTCATGTTGTTGTATACAAATGATTATGATCCGACTCAAATGAGTAATGTTGTAAATAAACATAAAACGAGGAAACATGGTTCCTAATGGAAAATGATTCACCATACTGAAGACGTCCAAGTGTGTCTTTGTGTATTTAAGTCTCTTACGGTGTTCTTCAGATTTATTTCCATGACTGATTAAACCCAACAGTCACCTTGTGTTAAGAAAAAGCAAAGAAAGGGGATGAGCGGGTGCAAATACCTGCATGAATGCATGTTTATGATGGCAGCCGTGGAAGTGTCTTTTTGTACAGATTCCATTTTCAGTTAATGTTTGGGATGGAGACAACAATAGTCATAGACGTGTGATTGCAATACAGTTCATTGGGAGTACTTGATGGATGGCAAAACATGTAAATGAAAAGAAAGGGATACAGAGAGACATTCCTTTACAAGCACAATGAAGGGAGACAGGAAGTAGGATGAGAGAGTGAGAAAGAGCGAGGGAGAGAAAAAGTGAAGGAGACAGTCGTAGAAAATCACTTAGCCATGGATGAATGCGGCTGGTACAGATGGCAGCTTGAGCGGAAAAGCCTTGAAATTTGAAACAGCAGCTTCAGTGCTTTTTTTCCTGAGAGGTGAAGACAAGAAGCTTGTGGATAGCACATTCTTTATACTGTGGTATTTCCTCAAGGAAACACCTGCTTTCGACATCTTTCTGCTGATTCCTAAAATTCCTTTCTTAGTCTTATGAAAGTTGGCTTGTAGTGGTATGTAATTGTTAATACTGCAGCTATTAGCACATTCCTTTTATACTATGCCCCTGTTGTAATATTTATAAGCTATCCCAATTATTTCATTTTTGCACTTTTCCATAAAACTACAGAGCAACTGAGATATCCTGGTATTTTTTCCTAATAAAAGCTCAGTGAACTGGCATTTAAAACTGTCTTTGGCTTCCAAGATGTGACATATTTGTGAAAAGAATGTGTGGGTGGGGTTCCAGATGGATTTGATTAAACCAGATTTGATTGGATCACTGACAAGTGGCCATAGTTGATCAAATATGAAACAATACACAGCTGTAGACAGCGCTGAAGAACTGAGGAGGACTGTTCTCTCTATCCACACTCCCTCCTGCTTGTGTTATTAGATCAAAAAGCTGAGAACAATAGAGAAATTAAAGAGTTTGTCTGCAGCTATGCTCTGTTGGAAATGTAATTTCAGCCCACTAATATGAAAACACACCATGCACTGCCCACAAGCAAATGGTCACTACACAACTGTTTGACAAGCTAAGCCGTGTTCACCTCAAATGCAAGTGGATTAGCAATTACGGCAGCCTCTTTGTACAGTAATTTACACTTTGTCGTATGTGTTACACCCTGATATTGACAAGATTGGTTGACACAGTAGGTGCTGCTCTTTAGATGCTAATGATGCGTTTTCATTCATGCAGGATGAATGAACACAGGATAAGGCACAGCACAGAGGGGCATCATTAGACTGCATTTATCATTACCTCCACCATTAAATACTGGTCAATTGTTTATTAAGGAGGTCAAAGGAACCAATGTTTACGTAGGTGATCTTTGGTGGTTGTGTGAATAAGAGCAGGTAAAATCTCTGAACATGGAAAGGTACTAATACGGTGTCATTATAAAGGGGGAGAGAAGGGTTTATGTGTAAAGACAAACCTGTGGACGTATGGAATCCAGTCATGTTGTATCCCTGTTAAATCTGAACCAAATGTATCCTTTAAACTGTGTCTGTGGTTGTTTCTGTAACAATGAATATAAAGTGATTTTGTGAACAAACTTAACACAACCTTGGTGTTGTCTCAGTCTGTGACAATAGCCTGTGTGTGTTCTGTAAACACACTGTTGTTTTATCTTAGTTTGTTGGTTAGGAATGAGGGTATGTTTGCTTTTAACCACACCTATTTATTGGTGTATTTGTCTGTTAGTAAGAATTTTTTTTTTTTTAATTCATTTATTTATTTCAAGGAGGAGAAAAAACTTAACTTTTGTGTGTACAGAGCAAATACATTAACAAATAGAGGTGATCAAGACAATATAGAGATTCCCATGTACACTAGTAATAACAAAATAAATTCAATAAGTATTACTCAAAAAGGAGTGAGAAAAAGAAAACATATTAAATCATACCCCCACCTCTCATTTATACAACATAAAACTTTACTTTTGCTTCTTTATGATAATTTTGATTATGTAACTAATGCACCAATAGTGGAAAATCTCAGTGAAATGGTAGCGCATGGGTAGATTAATAAAAATGAATAATGTCCTACTGAGGAACTGTGTAGTATTCAATGTCTTACGTGTTTTACTGTGCAGTCAAAGTACACCTGATGTTAAGTGATAACCTCAAAATCAAGTCTTGGTGAAATTACATAGTGGATTTTTCTGGCAGAAGTGTATGTGATTGTGTTATTTTGTTAATTTTTAAAAATATGGCATATAGTATTACAGTAAATAGAATTAAAACATGGCACTGGACACATTTGTACACTGAAAGTTATTCTGCACACATAAAATTAAACTAAACTCTTTCAACATCATTCAATGGTGAGAATGTAATTTCCATTCAAATTAAGCTTATAGTACTTGATTTGATGTCATATATCTTTAGGATAGTGGTTGAGAATCTAGAGAAATAACCTGAGAATCACATCTCATATCTTCTTGTGATGCAAATTTACTAGGAACAGGCTCATTCAGATGTCAAAACGTTGTGTCTGAAAGTTAACTTTTTACATCTTACATTGTTGTTGATGTCGTATCTTGCTGTTTGTTTTACCTTTTATGTAAATTTTACTATCTTAACTCTCATACTCACAATTAGCAACCCAATAAAAGTACAATTTTGATCCCGCCCCTATGTTTGGGTAAGGCATATTTAGGTTTTTTGAACGGGACATGATGAAACTGGGTTTAAAATCCAACCTCATCCTGATGAAGATCCACTTATAGAACAAATCAAAGCTGATTTGATTTCATCTTTAAACCTCTACCACCATTAGATGCTTAATTATACTTTCTGTTTATCAACATGTCAAGCCTGTTCTACACTAAACTAAGGTATTGTTTACCTTAGATAGGATGACAGATGAAAATCAACCCACACAACCACACACAAACACACACACACATACATGGACTGTTTTATGACTACACAGATAATTGATAAGACAAGGATGTTATGATATTACTTGGTTGCCTGGGTAACTCAGTCCCCAGAGCAGATGGTGTTAAGGTACATGTGAATCAGGAAGCGAATTTGCTAGATTGTGTGAATACGTGTGAGAGTGTGTGTGGCCATAAAAAGCAGCTTTGAGCTGACATGGACAGCTTATTTAATGAAGCTGTCAGGTGAGTGACTGTCTTGTTTTGCACTATTTATTGACCCTAATTCCGCCCAATGACTCATCAAATGAGCAGCACCCTCACATTGTAGATATATTTAGGTGTTATTTACTGGTACTGAACACGAAACATACCCTGCAGGCCTATAAAAGAAAAAAACACTCATAGTGAATAATGATTGAACAAAAAGGACATACCCAGCTCAATAAAGTCCTGAAAAGGAGAAGAACGGAGGCATTCAAGAGTGTTGTGTTTGAACCATCTGTCTTCACTGAGCTGGGAAGTTCCCTTTGTGCAATTATTTTTCATGGTAGGCAGCTTACCTACAGTATGTATAGCTCTTCTGAGTGTCTTTTGTCTGCAGGATCAGTAAAAATGGACATTCAGTGTTTAACTGTGTGTGCGAGCCTTCACATCATACATATTATCCTTAAAATTTATTTGACCCATAAAGACCCAGTGCTAGTTCTGTGGGAGTTCCCAAATGAATTTTTCTCTCTATTTAACCTGTCTCTGTGTGATTTATCCCCATGTATTATAGTATTATCCTCTGTATTTTATGGTTCTTCAATAAAAATCAGATATTTTCCCATATTTAATTTACTGATGTAGATGTTCATAAAAGCTCAGATTAAAGTTAATTGTCATTAAATTGGAAACAGAGGGAAATGAAGAAAATGTGACTTTTTAAACAAAATTATCATTAACCTGTAAAGACCCAAACATCCTGACAACCAAAAGCATCTACTGATGTAAACTGTTTAATACTAGTCGATCCATTATCTTTTCATAGACATTTAGATGTTCAGAGGCTCCGTAGTGAACATGGAAACACCGTCATCTTCTGTAATATTGATTCACCAGTAAAACCCCTGGAGCTGGATCAGTCACAGTGAATAGAGATGTTTGTTTTTACATTTAGTTATCCATCCATCCATTTTCTTCCGCTTATCTGGGGCTGGGTCGCGGGGGCAACAGTCTAAGCAGGGATGCCCAGACTT
>JAQQZY010000015.1:19728939-19749570 GCA_030068375.1 Ostorhinchus rueppellii
CTTTATCTTTGCCAGGTAGCAGTGATCAAATGGCTTTTTCATGTTTGCCGAATGATTAAAGAATAAAGGAATTTGTTTGGCAAGTTTTCCAATAAATTACTTTTCATATGAAGGATTTCACGGATGCTTCAAAGCCATAGATTGGCACTGCACATACAATTGTTAAGTGATGTGGAAAATTCAGCGTATTAGGAATGCTTGCTGGTTAATTTCATGCACTAAATATGATAATTTCAGGAGCCATTTTCGAAAAGGTACAAAAAGGTCAATTTGCCTGTCTTCAAAGGTTTAAAGTGTAAAAATAATCAACCAACACACAATATAAACGAAGTAGGAACTGTTTGAAGTGAGCCCAAGGAAATACTGTTTATTCAAGTGAAATATGAAAAATTACATTCCAAAAAGGGAATTGGGTTAGATTGTCACAGTTAATTTTAAGAAATGAATATCATTGATGATGGAGTTAATATATATCCACTTTATGTCCCTGTATCCACCTCAAAGTCTTACCTCAAACTTTGCAGCTGCATTTCCATTTTTGCTGTTGAACATAAACAAGAGTTTGAATGTAATGCTGACAATGTCACGTTTCAAATTATACTTGCATTATCATTTTTCCCCTCTTTTAAATTCAACTACAGGTTTCTTTAAAGTGTAGAAAACCAAATTCTGCCCTGAACAGTGTCCTCAGTCTCCATACTCTACCAAAGAGCTGCATCCAGGGAACCAGGGTGTGAAAAGAGGAACCTTGTTAAAGGTCAGGCATGATGGCACAGCTCTTTTAATTCACAGCTTTTCTTCTCACATCTTCTCACAGGGAATGGATTGTGCAATTGCGGCAACTGTGAGTGCTGGGATGGCTGGACAGGGAACGCTTGTGAAATCTGGGTTGGAGCAGAGTACTGAGGGCATCAGAACACTGGTATAGGAACAGAGGCCTGGCTGCCTGGAGCGACCAGGACCAAGACCAACGGCCACAACCGCTGACTGAAAACCACAGGATGAGGGAGAAAAGAAGAGGCCAAAACTAAACATTAATTCTGCATATCATTAACTTCCTTTATTGTACTGGTTACAAATGATTTTTATTAAACGTGGATGTTGCAGGTGAAAAAGAAACAACTGTGGAGGCAAAGGCATTTTTCTCTTTAAAACATATTACAATGTAAACGTTTCCAACACAGCATTATATATGATTTCTTTGTTGTAATATAGAAATGCTTTCATGCTCCAGAGAGCAGCACTAATAGGATGCAGGTACATGACAAATCCAAATGTTGGAAAGAAAAGAACATGTATTATTAAGGTGACATTTTTTGGAATATGTGGAATACTGTGGGGGATAATGTGGGTCTGTTTTTAACTGGTACTGAGAGCTGTTGTTTCCAAATGGGAATGAAAGTTCACTTGAAAGCTTGAGGCAGAGGTACTGTTTGAGGTTTTTATTTCTTTTTCATAATAAAACATTAAATGTGCCGCATGACACAACATTTTGCATGGAAAACAATGCGAAGACCTTAATCATACATGGTTACAAATTTGTTATAACATGACATAACTCCAATGGGCATACTTGCAATGGTATATATATTTTTTGAAAATAAATCATTTCAATAGTGCCTATTCTTCTCCACCGGAAATTAAACAACAACCTTCCATGAAACCCATGTCGTACTGAAGGTACAAGACAGACACTTCTCATTCAACTCATAGTCGTGATGAGGTTAAATTCTAAGTGGAGGAAATAAAGAGAGGGCATACATATTTCAGTTGGGGCATGCTGGATGTCCATGTCACTTCAAAAGGTGGCATCAGGGGATGAGAGCTGCATTGACACAAGAGCTCAGTCACCACTTGAAAAGAAGACCGATAAGAAGTCACAAAGAAAATTTAATGTAAATTCTACTTTGGCCTTTTTCATGCTTAAACTAGCCAACCCCTCTGTTTTCTTTGTCCCATCAAAATGACAGGTGCAATAATATACTGCACACTATATTGCATTATTAAGTATGTTACTGACATTACAGTACACCTTTATATAAATATTTTATTCAATATGTTGTATATGTGTATACAACAAACACAAACTGTATAGTGTAGACAAACTCGTTGCATATATGTATGTAAAATTAGCGGTACATACCAACAGTTCTTGATAGACATAGCCAACTACATGCAGTTCATCAATGCCATCCTCTCCCCATGCAACAGATGGTACAACGTACAAATTAAGAAGTTGAAAACAAAAGCACGGGTAACAAAGAAACTACTTATTCTGGTAACACATCTGAATAGAGGAGAACAAAGCAAAAGTGACAGCTGTTGGGATCTGGAGACGACATCACACACGACCCGTATACTAGAGAAATGAGGAGGACGGACAAATAAAAACAGGTGGCTACACAGATCCAAACAGAGATGTACATTTACACACCAGTCATTTACAAAAATAAAGTCAGCCTCAGAGGAGCCAGTTTACTGGACTGCAGGGCTGGAACAGCCAGCCCAGCATGTAGAGTTTGAGATAGTGGAGGATGATTGGTTGTACTGAGGACAGAACATCAGCCCCAAACACAACTATAGTGTTTCCAACTCCTTTGAATAGTACACCATTTTTGTTATAGCATCAACAGACAAATATTGAAGTCTAAGTAATGTGCTTTGATGTGCCATAATAAGAAATGGTCATGTGTAATCCCAATAAACTCAGTAAATAATATGAACAAAATCAATTTCTTAATATAGTTAAAATTTTAGCAGCATACAGCAGCAACAATCTACTTAATATTCTAAATCTTATCTAACAAAACTATTAGGAAAAATTATTAAAGCAAGACAAACATTATAAATTGATTGATCAGATAGAGCTTTCATAAACTGCTAACAGTCATAATGAAAATGCAAACAGAAAGTGCAGAGGATTACCTTCAGATTAGCTGTGAGTGTGCCATAGCCTACAACATGCCCATTCCACTCCCACGCTAAACTTAAGCGCTCTTCATTTTAATAGTGAAGAACTTTGCTCATACCTTGTTCCTTATAGAAAATACATGCATGTGATTAATTCAAGGTATACATACTTCTCCAAAATGACATCAGTCAAGACCTTTGGGTGTCACCGAAAGGACAGGGAGGAGTTGATTCTTTCGAACAGAACAAATGCTATCACAGTGAAAGCTTCATTGAATTGAATCATAAAGAGAGTCAGATTTGTTTTCTTTGTTAAAGAATCAGTTCTTCTGGGATGAAAAAGGCTTTGGTCATTTCAGAATGAAGAGATCTGAGTGAGTGTTTTTTTAATGGATAATGCTACGTGTCCTCTACATGGATGTATTGGGTGGGTGAGGCACCTTTGGCCCAGTGGGGACTGGGAACCTGTTTTTGCATGCCGGGAATCAAGGTCCAAACAGGCACATGATAGGCCAGGATGATCAGTACTGGACTCTGCATGCTGAGCTAGGAGACAAATCCTCTCATAATTATAATAATAATAATTATAATAATAATATCTAGTCATTTAAAAAGTTATGATTTTTAATTGTCATTTTCCCTAAGTTTTATACAGTGAAAATGTTATAATATAAGCCATCTCTTGAATAACTGCTGCAAGAAGAGAGAACACAATATTAACTTTGCCCATGCTTTATTTGGTGAACCAAATAGGGATGCAGCCAGTATAAATGTCGCCTAATGGTTTTCAGCCATGTTGTTTTCTGGCTTTAAGTAGACGCTGCCATGAGATGGCTGCCAGTGCTGCAGTTATAGACCATCTGGGTCAAAGCCACAAGCCTTGCCTCATAGTCCAAAGAAGTCAGCCAGTGAGGGACAGAGGCCTACAAGGCCTAGAGATATTCCTAGAGCCCACGCTCTGAAATAAGATTAAAGAAAAATAGACTTCAGGTTTCTATTTACCAGAGAAGGCGGACTGAACCGCTGGTGGGACTTAGATAGTGATATGTATACACCATTCCTTACAGCGCTCTCCCACCCACACGCACATCTGTTTATAAATGTGTGTGTGTGTGTTTGTATGTGTGTAGGGATGCTCCTTGCATTGATTGCAGTGGCGGTAATTAGCACTTCATCAACTATGATTGCAGGAGCTATCCTCCAGCCTCCAGTATGTTTTTATCGGCTGTAAAAAGCAACATCTCTGATTTTCCCCACAAACTTTTAATGTCTGTATGTCTGTGTGTGCATGTTGTAGGCAAGAAGAAAATTTGGATTTTTTTATATATATATGTTTGTTTTTTTTATGCCACATCTGAGTGAATGTGTTTCTTAGAAAATCACACAACTCCCCTGCAAAATGTTTTTATCTTTTCTAGGTTACTTGACAAAGAGAAAAGTGTGTGACTAGAGATAGAAAGAGAGGGAGGGAACATACTCGTAAAAAATAGAGGACTACAGTCCAAATATTTACTCTAGCTATACAGTCTCTATCCCAGAACATAGCTGGTGAACTGTGGTATAGAAAATAGATCTGACGGTACACAGACTCTGCTGCAACAGGGCATTATAGAGAGAGGGGGCTTCTTAGAAGGACCATCAGCAAGCAAAGTACCACAAGCGTGGCTGTAAAACATGTGTTATTCATATGAATTGTCACAGTTTCAGAGGAATCTAAAGGCATTCCATGATCAAAGGTCCTCTTCCCTCCTGTTATGGAGAAACTCAGCCACCTCAGAATCCATCCACCCATGTTGAGACAGCTGGAGAAAGGGAGGACGAAAGAGGAGGAGGAGCAAGACAAGAAAGGATGTGAGGTTCGCCTGGATCCGATCCACAGAAGAAAGAGGGTCTGAAGTCCAGGCAGGAAAAGCCCTGCCTCCATCTCATTTGCCCTCTCCACATACACACACACACACACACCCTGGGCACTGGTCAGGTGTGGCTATGTGGCGGGCTTATCAGGCTTACTGACGGGTTTACCTCCGTTCATCACTGCAGGCTCACTTGTGCTTTTACTGGGAGGTACTGCTGCCTTGGGCACTGTCTCTCCAACATCATGCAACGATGGCTCTCTGTACATGGCAACTGGAGGAGCAGACAGGGGCAGAAAAAACAGACAGACTCTGTTATAGCAAGAATTTATTTACTGCACTTTTGTGTTCGGCTGTCAAAAGTTATTTATGTGCACTATTTACTGTTACTATATACACAATTTTAAAACAGGAAAAAAAATCTCTCAAGATCTGCACTAAAGGTAAACATTACAAGCCACTTCTTTATGCTGTTGGGCTTTATGCTACTTTTTTGACTCACTCCTTGCATTTTGGCAAAAGTTAAAAAGTGTCTCATTATTGCCCACTTTACACCATATACACTACAGCTGTATTATTGTCTTGACAGAACACTTCATTTTGATTCTATGTTTAAATGATGGGAAGCAATCAGGTTGGTGGCTGACAAGAGTGATGATGGCATCTGCTGGACTATCAACATCTCATACTGCACTTGCCTCCTACACTGTATGCTTACAGCAGCAAAATTGTGGCTCAGCACAGAAATACAAAAATATGTCAGACGTAGCGCTTCTATTACTCCAGAAAGGATCATGTAATACTGTATAAGACAGCTGTCTTGTCATGTCACAGGGGTATTTGTGCTCATTGTTTTCCGATTTTTTACAGATTTACACTAAACATACCTAGATTTATTTTTGTATCTATAAGCTGTTTTGTTCCCTGCTACAAGACGACAGCAGAAGGGACAGCTCAGACACTACTTCCAGGAATAAAAGGTGAAACACAGTGTGGAGGAGAAAATAATATGTGTCTGATCATGGCCCTTGTACCTCTGAATAAATAAAATAAACAGAGATCTTTGAGGTATAGAATCAAAGTGACTGGAATATAAATGTATTTATTTTAATGTGTTTCATGTGTTTTATGTTTTTTTTTTTAAGTTGCACATATCACATCTACTTATGCATTGTAGTGGCAGTTGCAGGATATTAAAAGATGACATAAATACATCTGCAAATAAAGCTGACACTGGTATATTTATAGGTTTATATTATGCAAGATTGTTAAAAAAAATTCTCCCCACATACCTGCCACATCAGGAATCAGTGCAAACAATATTTACGGCAATAACTAGATAAATGTTACTAGATCTGCTACGTACCTTCTAATGGCTTGGGCAGGAAGTGAGCAGCTGGTTTTGTTTTTTTCACTCGATTTCCTTTCATGGCTTGTCCCTCTTTATTAAGCCCTAGGAACCAAGCCCTCCCTGACTCCTGTTGTCTGTACAACATGGACGAGTAGATCACATAGTAGTTCTCAAAGACAGACTCTTTGAACTTGCACTCCGCTGTAAAGAGTTCCTGCAAACAGACACAAGCCAGACAAACAGAAAATTAGAGGAGAATATCACTTTGGTCTTAACAACAAACAAAAAACCTGGAGAGTTAATTGAGATGCATGTGGGATATTTTTCACCAGACATGGATAAATAATTTATGGTTCATATTTGTGCATTAAACAGATTTAAAAATTGTAGTTTGTTGTTGCAGTAGGAAAAACACTAATTTTAAGTCATATTAATGCTGCATAGAATAGTATTAGAAGGTACAGAAAGTGCATGGGCAGGTAAAACAGACATCATACTTTCACCTGTCTAGAAAAGGATGAGCACTGCAGAGTCCGTCTCGCTGTAATCATGTCGGATTCAACCCGAGCCTAATGACCTGTTCTGATGAAATGCAACTCTCACTTTCTCCTTGGCCTTAACCTTGACATTAGATGTAAGAGCGTTCGTTTCATCAATTAGTTCATGTTCTCAGCAGAAAGTATATATTGTTAGGCTCTGACCCCGGCACCTTTACAGCTCTTTTTTTTTTTTCCATTCTAGAAGTCTACTCAGACATTCTAGGCTGGTTCCCTAAAGTTCAATTTAATAGCTAAAAAAAAAATCATACTTTGCAGTTTCCTAAATATTACATGTTTTACCAGCAATTTGTCTAATCGCTGGCTTCTGAACTTTGTACGAATAATGATAGAACTAATCAAGTGACTCCTCCGTTTTTTACACCTCGATCTGGCAATGACGAATGAACACCGAGGCACCACATCTCTCTCTGCTGTTGCCCATTTATCTCCAACCAGAAGGGTAATAAAAAGCGTTTCCACATTGTCCGCCCTGCCAAGCTAAAAATAAAGGCATTCATTGAGGTATATTAATCAGAGTACACTCATCACAATGGAGAGATTCACCACATCTGTTGTGAGTAATTCATACTGATATGGCTCCCAGAACTACCAGAACATATAGGAATATTCTGATATATTCCACTATTTAGCAGTTCTCACCATAACATGGAGTCTTTAAGATGTTTTGGGGGGTATATATATGAGGAAAACTTTTATTTTATTACAAATGGAGATTGCGTAGGAAGGCCTATACTCTGTAGAGTCTGTACTAATTGTGTGTGATGAATTATATGGAATTTAAAAAAACAGCACAGAAACCATTGCAGTTGTGTCTGGTGATATGACTTTGTTGGTTGATGTGTGTTAATTCATTAATTTGAATGACACCATTAAACATAAAGATGAGTTTTATTGACAAGTACTGTGTGTCCTGTGTCTTTGGACTATGTGGGTAATATGGCTGTGACAGTTTTCTTCTTCTACTAAAACTTGCAAGAGAAAACATTGAAACAACTGACTACAACCATGTAGGAACAGAAAATATCCTGAGGCAAAGTGGACCCAAGTGAGAAACTTAGAAACTTCAATGTTACACTTGGTGGAGGACACTGTGATGTTATACAGTGGAGTAACCCCCCCCCCCTATCTTTCTTATCTTAGCTTGTTTATGAGATATGCAAAATCCTCAGTTCCACAGCCAACTAAAATGTGACAATATTTATTCTAGAAAAACAGAAAATATGCATCAGATCTATGCATTAGCTTGCTTGATTTCTCATACTCATACTGGCCACTTTATTAGGTACATCTGGTACTTGCCAGATGGACACCATAAACAGTCCTGTGAGTGCATAATGAGTGATATACCTACCCAGTCAACAAAATATGTTTTAACACAAAAACATGTAATCTCAATGTGATTTGTTATTTAAGGATCCTTAACAGGTAAATCATATCACAGTTAAATCATCCCAGTTGAAGTTTTTGCACTTTCCATAAGGTTAGGAGGTAAATTAAATGGTATTAGATATGAGATTGTCTAAATAATACTGTTGTTTCTGATGTTCTACAAATATTAATTTTAATCGTACTTTTGCAGTTACACAATGCAGCATTATCTAATGTTTTGTCAAATGGGTTATTGCAGCTCTAACGCTTAAACAAGGTTAGATTATCTTAAAATAATTACACTAAATAACAGCACTAATAATAGTATTAAATTACATTCAGTGTTTTACAGGGCCTTAATTTTTGTTCCTGTGGTGATGCAGTCTCTGTGTAAATCCCCTGTAGCTGTGCACAGCATCATTTGTGGGCTAAATGCTCCGATTTCAACACAAGACACAAGCCATGATTACAGCGTAATTAGCACTTTAGTGAATAACTCCTGTCAGAGCTTATTCTCCAGACAGCATTCAGCAGAGCAAAGAGCTGAGCTATATGGAGCAGAGGGACATTGAGGATGACCATAATGATCCTCAGAAGCAGCCAGCTATATTTTGAGTGGTCTCTCCAATCACTGACTGACGACCCGTGGGCATTCCTGAGTGGGGTGGCAGATATGTATGATGCATAGCATCAGCACCAGCCTAGCTGTCAGAAGAGAAAAAGAAAACTCTGTAGTAAGTATGTTTTCTGCACAAAGTAATTACAGAGAGAAGCACTCAGAACCGTCAGTCGTGAGAGGTCAAAATGGTGATGCGTTACCAGAAAATGTGGGGAATCCTACATTCTGACTTTGATCTGTCTAGCCAGCGATTACATTACACAAGAGAATTAACTTCAGACTATTCTAGTGGCAAACGTAAGGATTAGGATCAAAACTATTAACGCCGCTTTCATAGCAGACCACGAAGGCTGAGCAGAACAATTCACTGATAGCAAGACACAGTGGAGGCTTAGGCAATAAAAATAAAGCTTTACACGATAAAACCCTGAGCACGAGGAGCACGAGCATGTTTTACGTCAAATAAATAAACATTCCCTGTACGATGCACAGACACAACCCCATCATTATTCATTTTGTCATGTGCATCAGGATTTATTGCATCTCAGCAGCAGCGAACAGCAGTTTATGAAATGGCTGCTTATTATGTCCGAGGCACAGACCAGGGTCCTGTCTGAATGGACAGACACCTGACAGGAGGATAATAGCTACATACTGTACTGTACACTGCAGATACAAATGAATGGATCTCAATTTATAAAATCTTTGTCTCAAGGTGGATTTTTTTAAATGAATAAAATAGTTTGATCTGATTGATCTAACAGCACAGAACAAATGTATGCATTGCTTCATTTGTTAAACCAAATAACCTCTGTTCTCTAATAAATAAATAAATAAATAAACATTCTTTTTTCATGCCAAAGCAATATCTCTTTTTGAGCCGATTAGAAGGCAAACAGTTTTACCTTCATGGTTCCCTGAGTTGCCTCAATTAGGTAATTAATTCTGCTTTTTTGTTCCTCAGGTGAGCAGCATCACAGGTTGGTTGGCTGCTGTAATTAGACAGATCATTCTGATGCCGGTCCAGGTTTAGCCACACACTGATTACTTATACATCACCTACAAAACAGCCTGGAGTCAAAGCAATCATGCACACTGGTGCAAAGGCCATAATTGCAGCTAATCAAACGCCTTCACATACACATATAAAAAGTCTGTTTACAGAGAGAACGTAAGTGGAAGTGGTTTGTTTGTGGAATACCGCTTGATGTTGAACAAAAGCAGCTGAGCTCAGACGCATTTTCTGTGGACATCATAGTGAGTGAGTCAGATGTTCAGGAAGTCTTTCTTATGCTCATTGTCCTCTGTGGGTGTAATTTCTTTTATTCTTTCACCATGTGAATTTACATCAGCAAAAGTATCCATATAGAAGTATATCTCAACAATGTGTGCTTACATTCAGCTGTGAAAATATTAATAAGATGCTGTTGGGTAAATATGGTTTGGCTTGAGTTCACTGCATCTCAAAGGTGTTTCGTGAGGTTGAGCTCTGCACAGATCAAAGTTAAATTCTTCCTTGCTAAACTGAAAATCATGTGTATGGAGCTTAATTTCTGCACAAGGGCATTGTAGTAGTGAAATGGGAAAAATACATCCTGTTGTCACAAACCTGGAAGCACACTGCATTGTATTGCTTAGACTGTTAAAGTTACAGTGGGTAGAAGTCACAAAAATAGCAGAGCAGGAGTCTTTTAAACTAAATAAAAATGGACAGTGTGACACCATTTAATGTCACCAAGGAAAAGTTAAGTCATATCACAGTTAAGGCCTCTAATTGGGGCTGTTTTTAGTTTGGGATTAATTCACACATTGTTATTCTTTTCAAAAGCACTACTTAAGTCTTGAGTAATTTCACTAAAAATGCAAATATTATTCATTACATTTTGCTTTTCTGAAAAAAAGATTGATTCCTCTGAGCTTTCATGACACAAATACAGTAAATGTATCAACCTGTCATTTGTGTGAAATGCACAACATGTGCTACAACAAAGATGACTCAAACATGTGAATTTCTAGCTAAAATGAAAAAGGTATCTGTGTTAAGCAACATCAAAGTAGTGAGGAGGTGAGGAGGTTAATGTGAAATGTCATATGAATCATTTCACATTGTGGTCTGAACACAAACCTAAAGGAACAGAGGACATGGACAAGATTAATGGAGACACTCAAGCTGCAGATGAAGCTCCAAGTGATGTTGAATCCATTATTATTCTTACCAAATGGCCTGGAGTGAATACATTACAATCTTTTATTGAACAAGTTTTTATTGCAGCAGTTACAAACTCCCATCAACACTGTTGTAAATAGTTTTAATGCTAAATATTTAGGACCATATATTTCACATTCTTGTCATTGGGTCAACACACACTATTGTATAAAGGCCTTGAGGGAAGGTGTCACGTTGTGTCTGTTTCCAGTCTCAGAGTCTGTCCAGTAGAGTGACGGGTCATTACAAATGCAAATCACCCATTAATGTAGCCCCTCTGACAGGACCTGTGATTGGCCAGAATATTCCATTGTGTGCTGATTTTCTAAAACATGAAAATAGAGCCAGTGTGAGGTGCAGATGTTTCCTCTGTGACAATACTGAAAGGTTATTGCAGAATTTTTGTCCAATAACACCAAAAGAGATTACCTATGGGAGCTGTAAAATGAAATGCTCAGACTATGAAAGACAGATCCAGACCAAAAATATGTAATACTAGCGTGTTGACCAATGGGAAACCACGGGTCATATTAATACAGATGTCTAGGGACTGAAGTGAGTAAAATGCATCGTTCCTGTTTTTAACTTAATTTCCTGTCATGCAGCGTGGTACTGCATTTCCCGTCAACCGTCACTGGCATAGCAATGTGATTGCAAGGCTATTGTATTCCAAAATGATTAATATCTAGCAATATATTGGTCCTATCAACTTGCTGAAATATGTCAAGTATAGGAACCTAATTGGCCAGTTAAAAACATGTCAGTTTCTCATAACTGTGCAGATACACACACACTCTAAGACCTTCCAGTATTATGATACAGATACCAGCTATATGTGGCATAGTCTATAGTGTTACATTTATATAATATACAGTATAAGTGTCTCAGTTTTAAACCACAATCCTTTTAACCACTGGAATATTTGATAAATAACACAGACACACAAAGACTATAAAGGTGTGTCAGTTAAAAGTAACGTTCATATGGGATCATCACCCTCTAACATAATATATAAACAGTACGAAGCTAAAATATGATGTAAATCTGTGATATACAATGACTTTTTTTTTTAATTTTGCAATTATAAATAAACAATACTAATATGTTGTCAATGAAAGATAACCTTGAGCTTTATCTGACCGGCCAGATGCTCTGACTCTGGGTGCCGTGTATGCAAAACTACTTCTTATTGAGTATACTGCATTAAAAAAAAATGTTTTTCTTATTTATTGCATTTCAGGCTTTTGTGTTTTGTGCGTACATGTTCAGATTGTAATGACAATTTATCTGTCAGCACTACACTGTACTGTACCAGCACCCCCTACTGTGGCAACCCATTTCCTTTCCCTTGTTCTTATAGAGGCCCAACCCATGACAAATACATTTGCTCTTGGGTTTCCATGGTAACAAAGGGGGGGGGGGGGGTTAGGACAATATTGTGCTGTTGAGGGGAATGGGTATTCCCTTCGCATTCATGTATACACAGCAAAACCCACAAGACACAAATCATCTCCACAGTCCTAATGTGATACAACAAGGTAAAAAACACAGAGAAAAGGTGTGTGACAGCATCTTTACATTCCTTTGCAAAACATGATGAAAATTTAGGAATTACATTGAGTGCCATCAGGGAAAAATGAGAGAGGGAATCAAAAACAGTACACTCTTTCACACCAGTGGCAAATCAAATTCATTTCTGAGCCACCAAATGGTTGATTTTCTTCATGCTCAGTCTCTCTGCCTGGCGCGCCACATCAGTGGATCCCTGGTCTGTGATTGGCTATGCTCTGAATAGGAAGGCCATAATTGACCTTGGCCACAGACAGCGTGAGGACCAAAACTGTTCAGCCCCACATAATCAACCCCCACCACCAAAGCAAAGAGACAGAGATGGAAAAAAGAGAAATGAGCAGTCACAGCAAAAAAAAAAAAAAAGAGAGAGAGAGAGAGCGAGAGGGAGAGAGAGTGAGGGGAGGGGAGGGGCTGGATCCAGGGAGGAATACACCTTTCACACAACGATGATATGATGAAAGATAAAAAAGAGACAAATGGATACAGACAGATGGAGGGAGTGGGAGTTTAAAATTAAAAGCTCTGAAAAAGACTGAAAAGGCATTGAAAGAGAAGCGGGAGAGTCACTCAGAAACAAGCATCCTTTGTAAAAATCACAAACAGGTCGTGATCGCCGAGGGTGACCGCCTAAAATTAGGTGAGAGGAGGTCCATACAGGGAGGGGGGACATGCATTATCATGCAGAGTAACTGCTCACTACCCCACTGTGAAAACGAAGAAATTGTTTATTAATGCTGCCAGCATAAAACCTATTAATCCATGGAAAAAGGTCAACCTCCAGAAAGCTGAGCTGCATTCACAATGCTAAGCCGCTCTCATATGTATAAGAGTCACGTCGACACTGTGTGCAGACAATGGGGGCTTCAGCAGACCTGTCTGATTATCAAACCCAAAGGAGGAGGAAGAGACAGGAACCAGCTGAGAAGAGTCAACGGTAAACAGCTGGATGAAATATGTACACAGAGCGAGAGTATGGTTTCAAAGGTCAGGTAGTGATTTTTATTAACTCAGTTTTACAGTAAATAATCTGACTGCAGATGACGTGACTATGCATGTTGTGTATTAGCTATGCTGAGATGATGAAAAGAAAGACAGTAGTAAAGACTTGCTTACAGATGCCTGATTTAAAAAAAAAAAATCACATTTGGGTTGAAGTTGTTACTACTGACGATGGAGTTCTTTGTTTAACAGCAAAGATTTGTTTTTATTGCAAAAATATTGTGTGAGATTACAGATTTGGATATGTGCAAATAAAAACAAAAGCAGGATCAACATGACTTCCAGGCTGAGCCACAAAGTCACAAATGTTTTTTTTTGTTTTTTTTTTACTTTGCTTGTTCATTTCAGAAATGATGAGCACACAGTAAAAGTCTGTCATAGTCAGCAACACTCAACATTATATCTCAGAATGTAAGCTATAGAAGAAAACAAATGAAAGTGCTTATTGTGATAAAAGAATATCTAAACAAATGTTAGGGATTATTGGTGGGCTGGATTTCAGAAAAAAGCAAAAAATAAATTTAACATATTATAAGTGTTTAAATTCCAGTGTTTAATCAAAGTTCAAAAACTATTTCTTAACAGCATTTTGCATTATTACATCGAAAAGGAGGGTTTTCACACTTTATTTCATTCTTCATTTAAGAACAAATGCCACTAAAAACATCCTTTTTTTTTTTTTTTTACACCCACAAAGCAATCTGTCAATTTACTGCCTGACACCACTGTACTTTTACACCGCCAGAATGGACCATTTATGAACTGTGCGGTCACATTAACATGCTGCTGCAATACTTCCCTCCTAACCCAAGAGAGCAAGAAATGTGGGCTTCACTTCTCTGAACTGTTTGAGTGGATGACAAAAAGCATTGACACCTAGAAGGTGTTTAGCCACCAGAAGCACTTAAGTGTTCAATAAAATTTCCCTGAAGGCAGAGAACCTTTAACACAGGCTCAGTGGAACTCTCCATGCTCACATACACATAGACCTGGCTCTGAAATGTAGTGTAGAAGTGCTGCTTTTCTCACTGGAAAACAAACCTGTGGCATGCTATCGTCAACAATTCTATAGTTCATACAGCTCCTAAAAAAAACCAGTATACCCCAATAAGGACTACTGTTAGACTGTAAAAAAAAAAATAAAATAAAATAGAAAATTGTCTCACAAAACCAAAACAAATGTATTCAAACCTAAAAATGTCCACTTTCTTGATTTCTCGTCTCCTCTGATAGTGTTTGACAACATGAAAAAGAAAATGAACACAGGGCTGGAAAACAACTCATAACAGTTTGTCTAATTATGCACAAATAGAAAGAAAGCCTCTGAATTTAGCGAGGTACAAGATACAGTGTGCATGATGAAAGACTTTGCTCATTCTAAATTAAAAAAAAAAAAAAAATCAAGGAGATCCTACTTTGTAAAACACACAACAAAGTGCTGCCACCTACGCCTAAATCAGCAGGGTTTCAAGTACTTCTCAGTGCATGTGTGTTCACTCTGTTGCTGCAGATCTGTAAATTGGTGCCAGATTGATGTCAAGGCCGCCAGATTTTTGTTAGATTGGCTAGTCATCTCTTGTCAGGTAGCAGTCTGCCCTTTGCAATAAGCTGACAAGGATATATTAGACATGTTGCACGCACTCACATGAAGGTCAAAGCACACAAAAAGAAATAGTGTAAATATGTTGTTATTGTAAAACAGAGTTCGAGAGAGTGTACATACATTAAGAAAACTGCAGGAGGTGTTATGTAGGTAAAAAGCTGTTTTCTCTCTATGTGGCTCTGTCTCGACTCTGTGTTGTTTACACCCTCAGGAACAGTGCCCCAGTTTTTTAAAGAAGGAGTGCATGTCCCTCTCTTTGCAGATTCATTTGTGAGTAACTCTCTCTTGCTACATCTTCCTCACAGGCTCTTAATTCTGGTAATCATTCCCGTATTTATATGAACAACAATAATGCACTTACTGTAAAGTTAAATTGTGATATTCATTCATCTCTGTGAAATATATGCATGCCTGTTTTATACACAGCATAAACAGGCATACTATGTACAGGAGTGGAAGGTTAAAAATGGCTTCTACTTTCAAAGATAAACCCATATCTTCTTCCAGGATCATCTAACAGGGCAGGGATGTCCTGCTCTCCTGAACTATGAAATCACTGTTCAAAGTCTTCCTCAGGTTTGGAATCCTCTACATACTGTTTTTTCCTTTAGGGAAGACCTGCACTGTACTTTAGAGGCACTTCAGCATTACAACTACAAATAAATCCCCTGCCTGGCTTCTATTTTCATAGCAGCAGAGGCACAGCAAAAACAGGTGCACAGATATATTTGTCAGGTGCACCTAGATCTTTTTTGCCCTCTGGTCTTTTTGGTTATTTTGTGGCTCTAACATTACCACTTACACTGGGTGGGTGGAACGGCACAGTAGAGGATGTGTTTATGCAGATAACTGTGGTGCAGTGCAGTTCTGGTACCCTTTTCGGCATGAAATTGTGCCTGAGCACCACCTCTTATCACAAGTGCAAGCACATAAATTGGCACGGCTTTCATGTTGCCAGGCATGCTGTTGGAGGTAGAGAGACCCTGAATAATTCTGGAGCCCAAAGCTTGAATGTGCAATATGTATGTATGCATGTACATAGCATGTATGTTTGTGTAAGTTTGTGTTTGAGTCTGTGTTGGGCCTCCAGCTGGTCATTTACAGATGTTTACCAACTCCATTCTAAGTTAACAGTAGGTAGTGTTGCAAACTGTTGCTGCCTTAGAGGCACAAATGAAAGGCATGGGATAGTTTACAAACTATTGGTTATGGTCAAAAGTTGGTCTGATAGTGGATGATAGCTATTAGACTTCTAAAATGAGAAATAAAAACAAAAACAAAAAAAACTTCCTCTAAGATTTATGTTATATGCAGTTCCACATTTGTTGATTAATTACTTTGCTGTTCTGTGCTTCAGATAGATTAATGTAGTTATTTGTTATTTTGGGTGCTGATACAGTAGTAGATTCGTTGTTTCTACAGTAAAGCAGACATTTGATTGAAAGGTGACAGACTCACACTGATGATTAGGGGCTGAAACGTCAGTGTGTGTCAGATCTGAAACATGAAAACTAAGATGTCATTTAGAATGGAAACTATTTCCATAAGGAAAACAGACTGCAGTTGCAACATTCACTCGGGTTATTATTAAGCAATGTGTTCTGAATGTGCTTACCAGTGTTTGAAAAATACATTTGCCTGGATTGAATTGTAAAAAAATGGGTCCTGTAATCACCATGGGGAAATGTGGATTCAAGAGGGAGAGAACTACTGGCATGAGAGCATAAAAATGTCAATCAAATCTGCAAAATCTTAAAGAAAATAAGCAAGAGAAAATATTTGTAATGCACCAGCGTGGTCCTTTCATGCTCAACACCACAGATGAATGACTTTGAATGACCAAAATAACATATTTTAATGTGTAAACAGGATTATTATGGATGTCCACACCCACACACTCTTATTTCCAGATTTATTACACCAAGGTCATAGATAGACTGAGCTGAACAGCTTACAGCTGTCTCTGTCTCTGAAGTGTCAGAGGACATCACAGTTTAGGAATACCACTAAAGGACACAATGAGGTTATCACACATGGGCAGGATTTGCAGTGCATGCTCTGGATGCAAGAATATCACGTGAATAGGATAATTGTTGGCATTAGGAAGAGCTAGCCAAGCCATATCACACACTTCCTACAACATGTGTGAGGGCTATTTAAAGGCAGATGTCTGAGGTAGAGGATGAGAGGACACCTTAAAAACCTGATCTATGCCGCTAGCTGAGCTGTAATTTCTTATGCCTTGTTTAATCGAATTTATCGTAGGATTGAGGGTTTTGGTTTCGAGAGCGCTGTATTCTTGTGACACTTGAAGTTTAGGAGTAGATGGACTATTTCACATTGCCCATTTCCTCTCAAACCTTGTTGACAAGCAGCCAGAACACTCAGTTTGTGTGTCTGCATACACATGAGGAAAAGACAGTAGAGGATTCCCCGACAGTCTGTCTCTCTTTGACGATAAAATGTGGCACAGCTACAGCTGGAAGGCGGAGTGACTCAACCAGTCAGCCAGAAAGAAACTACTGAAACTGCCCAGGCTGCCAGTCAGTTGTTCAACCACAAGCCAAGTCCTGTCAATCACACAGTCACAGAGTTGTTTTTTTTCTTAGGTGACGCGAAACATTGAAATTGAATTAGTTTGAGAGAATAGTGAGAGGTGGGGCTGCCATATTTTATTTACAAAACGTTCATCGCCCACTGTAGCGTACCTCCAAGGCTCTTATACATAGTACCAATGTATTCTGAACCAATATCAGAAGAATCAACCGGGAAAGAGAAACACGAATCAAGTTGGCAATATTTTACCACAAGGGAACTATAATAGATTCTTTCATGGTGTTTTTAAGTGCAGTGCAATCAGTATCACTTCAGTGTTTAATAAGGTGTCTTTCTGTAATTATCTCTAAATGTTTGCTATAAAAACCTGTCAGTGTAGTGTCTCTGATATTATGTCAGGCTTACTAAATCTATCTGGCAGCTCCCCCCACCCTGGTAACACACCTCTAGTGATGAGTTGACAGGTCTGGGTCACACCTTTCTGTTTTCTTTCATCTGTCGAACTCCAGCAAATGTAAAGATACAACACCACAATAAAAAAACAGCATGTCAATTTAACTCTTAGAGAGTCGAATTTAACTCTGTTTCAGATAACATTTGGTCTCACTCAAAATTAGAGTAAAATTTACTCTTTGGCCAGTGTCAAATTTTCAGAGCTAATTCTACTCAGAATGTGTCAAAATTAACTCGTTCACTGCCATGCGTTTTCAGAACAGAAACCCCCATACTGCCAGGCATTTTAGAGAATTTTGACTGATTTTCAAGACTCACAGAATATCGAGTTCTAGGACTACATAAACATGGCACCCATCAAAATAAAGTGTAAAGTCTCTTCTTTCATGTGGGAAAGAAAATTTGTTTCCAGCTTTTTCGGTTCTCAAGTTACTGACCTTAGAACACAGGGTGGTTTCTCCCAAAATACCTGAACGCTAATACTTCCTCAAAGTTGCGCCAGGTTGTTTCCTAGCAACCCCCCAATGAAAGCCAATTGATGCCAAAACACGTCATTGGCAGACAACGTTTGGCTTTGAAATGACGCCAAAACATGTCAATGGCAGTGAATGAGTTAACAATGAAATGTATAAAAATATATGGTGTTTTCACACTGTTAAAAGTAATATGATTTTACTCCATAGAGCTTTTTTTTTTTTACTCCAAATTTAGTTTAAAAAGTATTCTACAATATTTTAATATTTATGTCTCTGCAGTGTTATTTTCTTCATCAGTTTGGATCCTATGCTAATACTGAAATAATGTAGAATTGACAGGGGTCCTCAAGGTAGGGGTCATGGCTGATGAATATTTTCTCTATAGATTTCAATCACCCTAGGACATGCTTTTCAGTGGAAACACCAAAGTCCTCCCTGATAATAACACAATAACAGCTATATAGGTAAGGCATTGTTCCGCCTACAGGTTTGACTAATGGTATGACATTAATGAAAATGTTTAACTAAACATAAAAAGGCCAATAAACATTGTAAAACAGACATATTAACCCAAATAAACATTAACACAAAACCACCCTTGAACCCCTGCACATAAATAGAACACAATACGTTAAATATCTAGTACCCACAATGCAATGCGGTACAGTGGCACTAATCATCACTCTGTAGTGTTGAATTTTACACTGCATCTGTGCAGACCTTTACACTGACTTTGAACTCTACTGTTAGAGCTGGTTTACTCCCCATAGAGCTTAAAATACTCTATCTAGGTTAAAACAGATTGACTCTGAAATACTGACACTGCATTTTTTTTACTTTGTACAACACCAACATATGCTGTCGATGAAGGGGACTGCATGGCTAGTATAGAAGACAAGTAGCAATGTGTGACTCAGACTCAGGTTCAGACTGGTTGATGAGGTTGCTTCACAATAAACTGACCGGATTGAACCAGTGCATCAGATTTTACTACTAGGTGTCACACTTCTACTTAGCAGGCATCCTAAAGTTGCCCAAAGTTAAAACTCACTTAAATTACTGTAGTGGCACAAGAGGTGCACTTAGTTTTAATTAACATACATTTCATTTTCATTTTATTCTTTATTTAATTCAGTGTAAAGTAAAAGAAACTATTTAATAGAAATACAAACGTTCTCCGTACTAGAATGAAAAGGAGCAGAAAGAAGACTCGTCTTATTTTATCTGCCCCTTTATCCCCAGAAATCAATTTACAAAGAAGGACTTAAAAAGCAACAACATAAATGACAACAACAAAAAACACATACATAATACGATAAAATAAAATACCTGCTGGCCACACAGACAGTCACATACCATTTTATTTCTCAGCTACCATTAACTTAATACTATTCATGACAACAAAATTAACAATGATATGACAATCAACATTAACACATTTCATTATATTTCTTTAACAAACTAGCTTTCATCACCCATACACTTTCTCTTTTAATTGGATGTAAGTGTAGAGGTAAATGAATGTGTTAATGCCCCGGTGATCATCCTTTGTCTATTTGGTTTTTTTTGTGTATTTGTTTGTTTTGATGATGTGTATGTCATTTTATGTGTATTTTTTATTTATTTTTTAGTTATAGTGAATGAGTGCTGTATCAAGGTTGGCCGTTTTATGTCTTGTTCTATCAGTTGCTTAGGGACTGCAGATGAAAAGCTGTTATCTTTACTAATTCTGGTATATTATAGCTCCTATTACATAAACCAATAAAAATAAAGTGGAAGTAAAGATGAAAATGTAGGAACTTCAGTCCTGTTGGTGGTAATAATGCACCTCTAAGCTTCTTCAACATCCACTAATACACAGAATACACTGGTCTACAAGTAAAATGCTTCCAGAATTGAAGTAGTTCAACTTTACCAAATTTGGGTCATTAATAAAGAAAGATTATGTCAAAAGTCCAAGCTGGTTGTAGTTTCTCAGATAAAGTCTGAGGCCAAAATGTGAAATTCTGACAATTAATGAGAGAATGAGTTTTATTTAAAAGAAATATTTGTCTCAGAGTCACCAGATCTACCTCTAAACAGTGTCTCCACATTACAATACATTC
>JAQQZY010000015.1:19767414-19797345 GCA_030068375.1 Ostorhinchus rueppellii
TGTGTGTGTGTGTGTGTGTGTGTGTGTGTGTGTGTGTGTGTGTGTGTGTGTGTGTGTGTGTGTGTGTGTGTATTTTATTTTTTTAGTGAATAAGAAATGCAAAAACTACAAATCTCTAAATCCAAATCTAAATCTGTCTTTGTACCTTGAAGTACAAAAGCACAAAGAAAACACATCACATTCAACTCAAGACCACACTCGTATGATATTACCCAGAAAACTACAAGACACTGCTTCATAATGTGGTGAGAACAGAAAGAAACATTCAAGCATAATACTTAAAGAGCAAACATGGATTTTTTTTTTTTTTTTAGGACTGCTTAACTCCCTTGAGCAAATACATTACAGGAAGATGGCTGACCCGTGATCGATTAATGACTTTGATAAGCAGCATTTAAACAATGCGTGGGAGTGAGATTGATTTTAAAGACAGATCTGTGGGGGGCAATCTGTAATAATTAAAACTGCATAACTGGCTTCTGGCTTTGAGAGTACTGCCCTTCTGTAGAGATGTGCCCGTGTGTGTGTGTGTTTGTAGGTGAACTTGGCTCCTTCATCATGCTATAAATCATGGGATGCTGGTTGTGTTCCCTGAGGCGAACCAGAAAGTATAAGGTATCTCACACATGCACAGATTTCCCCTTTAGTTTCAAGCTTTGTTTTTTCCTGAACTGCAGCCTGGTCAAGCAGAATCTGTGACGTTATATTTTCTTATAAAGCAACAATCATGTCACAACATTATTTGTTTACATCAAGAGAAAACTATTTATTTTGTTCCTATAAACCACTTAAATATGGGATATGAGAATGACATATGAATGGAACAATTGATGGCAAAACAGGAAGTAAAGTTTTAGTGGTTTTAGAATGACACAATCTTCCTCTTAGACAAATGATGAAGTATTTGAAACAGAGCATCCACTCTTTAACGTCCAGATCTGCTTTGACGTCATCTCAGCAGTATACCACTCATGAACAAAGTCTTTAATTTTGCCTTTGTCTTTTTGTTTTTATCCCTTCTTTGTCTTAATAGTCTGGCTGTAAAACAGACCCAAATGGTGTCTCAATTGTTGAGTATATCACCAACCGAGCGCCTAACCTCTAAGGCTGTTGGACTTTCCCCATCACACTGCTATTAGTAATTAACAACAGAAGAGCTGTATGTTTCTACATGCCACTTCTTTGTTTCTAGGGAAACAGAGTGGTGGTTTGGCAGCAGCAGGAGATTTCCTTGGAAAATAACAACCATCAGAAATATAAGATCTCAAATTGTGTCGTTCTGCAGCAGAAGTCCTCTCTGCATATAAATTAAACTGTCACAGAAAGGTTGTGATTTTTTTTTCTTCCCCTGCTGCTCCCTCCATTCCCTCCATTTCTCATTTTGTGTCATGTCATCCTTGTGTGTGCAAAGACACATGTTCACTTCTGTGCAAAGCAAACAGAGCAGCAAGTGTAGGACACACACAGACACAAGGACACAGCTGCAGCAGCAGTTGCAGACTTCTGTCAGCCCTTCCCTGCCTGACCCACTTTGGATGCTTCTGGAATAGGAGTAGGGCTTTTCCAGGCTGCGGAGGAAAACCCCTCTACGTTTTCATGGAAAAGAAGCCGAAGCGAGGAAAATTGTGGTACAGACATCCTATATAATGTCTCTTACATCAATAGCAACTCATCTGATGCATTTGACTCTGAAGTCTGATGATGTACTGCCGTGTCCTGTCGTCTTACTCCTTTATACACAGTAATGGTACAGAAAGGCCGTTCTATCAAATGGGTCATGTGAGCTAATCTAACAATATGATCCATGTAACATGATCTAATGATCTATGAATCTAATCTCGTGAGATAATTGGAGACAGAGCACAGAGATTATGGACGAACCACAGCTGTCTGTGCCTCTAGCTCACTTACTGGGTTGAGTGTAATAGGATTTACAACTCAGATCTAATCCCTTCAAATCAGTATGATCACTGGCTTTGCATCTGCTATCAAAATATGTCAATGATTTGAAATTAAAACTGATGCAACAGTGAAAACACTAAATGTTCCCTGTATATTCCCTAAAGTGTCACAGGCGTGCAGCAATCCACACCTGTGCATTCTAAATAAAACGGCAGACTGCACATCATTTTCAGAAATTTGCGTTAATTATCAAGATCTACAGTCACTCTCATTTGACAAATAGCCTTATTAATAATAACATTTCAAAAAGAAAGTGCAAAACACCAGGGTAATAACTGAAAATTTTTGATTCGTACTGCATCCGATTTGACCAAAACCCCCAGGTTCAAAAGCAAAAGGCAAGTTTATGTTTCTTCCAGTCAATATAACTCATAAGAATAGCTAATCTAGTGTCTTCCTCAAAGGATCAATACTTGAGGCCAAAGGGAATACTGATGTTAAAGTACATTTCAGACACCTACACTTCTCATCCTGACAGATCCTGGTGGGAATATGAGTGTGACTTTAATATATAAACATAGTCTGGTTGGTTTGAAGCTTTTCTGTTCATTGCAGCTACCGGAAGGAAGCCCAATGTCTTTATCACAAGGGAAATGAAGACAACTGTGGTGTCTGCCTGTGTAATTTAACACATATATCCATGGTTCTTCTGAATTTATTTCCTCACAAAACAGCATCCTTCCGGGGTCACATATTGAATTAAGGACATTAAACAAGCCATTAGTCTTACTAAACTGTGTGGTCTTGCGAAACAGTCAAAGGGATGGATGAAGAGGGGAAATAAAAGTGTTTAAAGGAGGTGTGGTCGTGTAGAGAGGGGCAAAAAAAAAAACTAAATAGCAGTATGTATGGTGCTTTCTAAGAGGATCTTTTTTGTACCATCACAGTAAAGTCTGAAATCACGTGATGGAGATTTTCCTAATTCTCATGTGAGGTAAAATTTAATGAAGGGTATTCCCATCAGACTTTTAATCACAAATAACATGATATCAAAGCAAAGAAAAATAGACCGTTTACCCTTTCTTGGGATTGGATCCTTGGAAATTAGGACAAACCCATTTCTAAACAGCTTTTGCCCCCATTCTGTTTTCATTTCACTGGGAGTGTTTCTTATCTTCCAGACACTGGGGTCACCAACACATCTGCCTGCACTGTTACTGTGGATTATAATCATTATTGTAATGCTCAAGGAGGCGCTAAATTGCTCAGTAAAACGGCCGTCGCAGGTGTGACGCCGTAAAGTCATCTTAGGGCTATTTTCAAGAGCTGTCAGGACAAATTGTCTTGACATCCACATTCCTGACTGGGACTTATTTGAGCAACATAACACTTGAGGAAAAAAAAACAACAACTTGGTTTTACAGACCCTTGTATGATTTTCTCTGTCCCAGAGTCACCTATTGGAGTGGCATGACCATAAGTCCCTGACAAAATGACAGCATTGTAAAAGTCCGCTTCTTTGACCTGTGGCGCTTCTGAGGATTCCGTTAAAAAATAGGTACGCCACAAGTCAACAGTTACAGGTGAAAGAGTAGACGGACAAACACATAGACAAATCCTAACACATGAACTTACTGTAGCAGACACGCACATTGAGGCCTGGAGGATAGCCGATTATAACCTGGTATTCTCATGCCCCCTGACCCATGTCCAGATGTGTCCTCTGTGTGTTATTTTATGGATCCTGTTATACCAAAGCCATTTTCATCTATGTAATCACTAGTGAAAAGGATATTTTTATTCATATTGTTTAATTCTAATATGAGCGCAGAGAGGAGATTTAAGACATCAAAATTATGTGTTATCAAAATGGCTCTTGAGAAACAAACAAGAGGAAAGACTCCCACTGCTATATTAGCAAAGTGGTTTGTCAGTATAGGGCTAGAAATATGAGCTAAACTAGTATAAATAGAAATGTTCAAGGATTTTTCATCACCTGGAGTTAGAGCGTTTTTAGTGCAACAGGTCTGATGCACAAAGCCCCATTTCATCATTTACTAACAAGGTTAAATAATTGGAGTTATTTACTTCCTAAACAAATTATCCTAATTCAGTATTCGAAGAAAAATTATCCACACAGTTGGATTTGACTCCAGCAGTGATATAATTGCTTTCAGAACTCTTTAACAATGTCAGGTTGCAACATAATAGCAAAAGGGATCATGACATTTTCATAAGTAGAAGGAGCAATAGCTGAAGCAATAAGAAGATATTGGCCTGTGTGTAAAAGGACATGAGAAATGATTGTCTTTGAAAGGTATAACCTCCAGTCCTCGAGAGATATTGACCTTTTTTTTTTGCATTAATATAAATGGAAAAACCCCATGAGCTTCATTCAAATTGGGCCCTTTCAACCATCTCTGAGGTGACAGTTTGGTAAGCCTGTCCAAACCAATATGCACAACTCAAGAGCCTGTCAGCGACCTGAGACTACGTGCAAACCAGAAGAACTGGACTGTTTTGAACTGTACCAGATAGATTTCGGTCCAGCAAGGTCAATGCAATAAACAAACACTTTGTCCCCCTCAGCTGAACTTTTTACGCACGGATGTGGAACATGGCGCTTATATGTAATAAGTAGGAAGTTACTATGGTTGAATTAAACATTATAAGACACAATGAAATTAGGATTGTTACAGGGCTAATTAAAGCTGTCAACCAGAGGCTGAAGGTTTGCAATGAAATCGCTGCACCAACAAAGCAGGCACCTTGACACTAAAGTTCCCAGACCTTGTCTCCGTAGTCGCCGCTTCCTGAGGCCGAAGATGCGCACTTTGGAGAAGATGTCGACCAGGTTCCCATTGCAGAGCCCCTTGTTCTTGTTGGGGCTCTTTCTCCGTCGGTTGGTCGAGGGTCGGTCTAAATGTTGCTCCCGTGCCTGTCTCTTCTGTCTGATCAGCCCACTTGCGATAGCAGCAGCCATGGCTCAAAATGTCACAACTGCTCAGGTCCAGTCTGCACACGGAGCACAGACTACACAAACAGCCGCCTCTCGGAGCTCGCAGCCCGGGTCACAGTCCCATGGTGGCGGCTAAGTGGTCCGTTCAGTGATGTCAAATGTCAAAGAATATATTTTTTAGAGGCTGGTTTTGTTTTTTGTCCGAGCACTACATGATATGTCATCACTCGAAAAATTCTTGGACATGATGGAAAAATAAAAATCAGTTCATGCCTTATTCCATACATGCATCAGTAAGCAGTCTTCATGAAGATCTATGCCAAACTCACGCGGACCGGAATTGAAGTGGATTATTCATACCTGTCCAGTGATGTTTTTGTTCATAGTCTCTGACATGTTCAGGAGCACCGTTTCCTTAAATGTCCAGTACTGGCTGCAGCGTCCTCACAGCACATTCACCCACTCTTTTCTCCTTTCACCCTCCGTTTTCTCCTCCTTCTGCCAGACGAGGATTCTCTGTCAGCAGCCGTTGTTTGGGTGGCGGTGGGGACGCTTGTGCATGTGCGCCGCCAGCAACCAAGCAAATACAGATGCGGTGTGCGGAGATCACCACCCCAGTGAAGGCGCAGCAGCCCGGGCGAAACGAACTTTGCAAAAAGCAGTCCGCGACACGGACCCTGCGATCACCGATTCATAGTCAAACATTTGGATTTATAAGATAAATAAATAAATAAATATAAAATACGCAACCGTAGTGGATTGTATCTAAAATTTCATGCAGCAGAGTCAATTAATGCAAACTTATATTCCACTTTTGTGTGACACCACAACTACCTGACGTCCTGTCGGATAATCTTCTCGAAACATAACGTCTTCGTTGTAATGGTTAAAAAAAGAGAGAGAGAATCACAATCACAACATGCGGCTGGCGAGATAGGAGCTGGGGAGAGAGAAAAAACTGATCTGAGTCCTATAAAGATGACGTTTGCATTGTGTGACAGGCTGCATACAAATATATAAACTTGACCCCCCTGCGATCGACCCCGTGGATTTACTTGAAGAGCCCACGGCGTGGGAGATGGCAGTCTGTGCGTAATGGGAATAAGGAACGAAAGTGCTACTGGACTGCTGCACAATTTATTTTCCCACGCTCAAATTAAAAAAAAAAAAAAAAGCGATACTCAGCAATGGTCAGTCTCCTCAGTCTGTGTACCCCTTAAACAAATCCTTCCCTATCAACAAGTCCTAACCCGTCGTTAGCACACGCCTGAGTGGAGAGGATGCCCTCCCCCACTCCCTCCGTTTTCGACCACCAAGACCACCGGAGAGAGCAGCCGGGTCTGGGTGTTTCCATGTGGTGGTCCACAATGCTTGAGTTAAATAAGACTAGGCAATATCTACTCCACTCGTCCTTTTTAGTTGTTTTTTCTCACGACAATTCTTCATTAGATTATAGACGGTTAAGAATCCTGCACATGAACCCTCACTGTCACCCTCAAATCTGCAGTTTTAACGTATATTCCAGCAGGTTACAGTAACTTAACTGATAAAGAAGAGGGACAGAGCTGCACAAGTGTGATAGAGGAGCACATTTACATTATTTTAACAGAGAGCGCTCCAGGCTGTGCGCTCCATTTGCGCTCTGTGGGTTCAGCACCACGGACAGCGCCACTAATTTCCGCACAACCAGCACATCCTCCAACGATCCCAGAGCTGGAACATCCACACCTTCACTTGTACGCCCACCACTTATCAGCACGCGCCACCGGAGATCCACTTCAACTCCGACACCCTAAATACATTTCACCTCAGTTAAGATGCTTAATTACTCGTATCGGTGACACGGGATAAGACGGTGCAACGTAAAAATGTTAAATCATTTTCTTGTTTTATGGTGAATATCATCCAAGTTTCAATCCCAGGCATAGAAATTAAAACTCAAGAGAGCCATCTGCTGTTTATGGCTGTAATTAAACATTTGGGAGCTGAGGTTGCATTGCATGGCGCTTTTCACAGCAGATGCACCTGTTGATATCTTGCACGGAGGGATACAGTACCACTCTCCTTTATCGATTTCCACTTCAGCACAAAGTATAATCATATTAATGTGTTTCAGCAGAGCAATAATAGAGGTGTCCTTATACAGTGGTTGATTAAATACTGCCTGTAACAACGGTATATTATATCATCTATAAATGTAGGCAATATATGTATTCAAGATCCTGTTTTTGTGAAATCACGCTTTGTATAACCGTGTTTAGACGACTCTATCCATTGATTCAAGGCCGTGGATGTGGAGTCATAGTGAGTGTCCCGTGGCTATTCACAAGCCTCCAGCTTCCCGGTGTGAGACACTGCAGTTAACGCTCCAACCAGCAGCGGACACTGTCAGCCCAACAATGGCCGCTCAACTACAACAACTTTAAGAGTAACACACAAGGTATAACTCCCTTCAGAGGAGAGAACCTGCTCACAGAAAGAACTAATGCCATTCCTTTCTAATCTTAGGTGTTTGATAGAACTGCTGTTGTTTGAAAAACACAGTTTGTGCTTTAGTTTTTACTTTCTGCAACTGAAGAACATTAAATCCAAATTAAACAATGAATTGAAGAAGACTAAAGAATAAATTAATGAATTAAAATCAAGAAAAATGTTTCTAAATGGTCAAATAAAAACTAAAGCAAGCACTTTGAGTTTAATAGAGGTTTAGTGAGGAGAGCAGACACTTTTACTTTATCAGTTGCATAGTATGGAGCTGAATGCATGGACAGAGATACAGTTTCCTATACATAGCACAGACATTTACTTATCTACCCACAAGCCTCAGCAGAGCACATACAGGAGCAGCAAAAATATACATACAGCAAGAGCCAGTTCCTAACAACCTGAGATCACTGCATGGTGTTAAAATGTGAACCCTGTAATATGCACAAATCAAATTACGAAGCAAAACAACCAAGCACGTACCTAGATTTTTCTTCCTCCTACATGTGAATGTATGACTTTCCATGGCAGTTCCATTCCAAAGCCCTCTATGCCAAGAGCGGTTCCTGTGACTAAATGCCCCATTTATACAGCCTCTTCCAGGACCTAACATAGTTACGGTGAACTGACAACATGCCCCAGAGCTGTACACAATAATTTGTTTAAAATCACTTCTAACACTTAAGCATTCTTTAAGTTGGGTCACAGAGAAATTTATTGAGATTAACCAATATGGACATTTTGCCTGAGACTGGCAACAAATTGAAGGGCACTAAATGCTGCCTTAGGAGGTCACTTGAAATAAATTAGCCATTTGCCACTAAGAAAACACTCAAAGTATATGTGTATTTACTATTAATGCCGGTGACACAAAATACACAAAACTATGACGCAGTGCACACCTAACCTGTACGGATATCACTGTGACCAAAACGCACTGGGTGGCTAATATTCAGTGAAGTAGCATCTGATGTAGACTTGTAAAGCCACAGCCTCATCAGGTCAAGCCTTTCTAATCCAATCTCCTTGAAGGAAATTGCATTACTGCTAGTTATATGTCCTGCTGCTGAGGCAGAGAAAATGTCACCCTGTGGAACCTGGACAAACAACCCATTTGATTATTTCTATTACCTTGCTTCAGGGTCTTGCTCTTTTTTCACCTGTTCTGAAATGAAAAACATGTGTGTGACTCAGTCTTACTTGGGACCACTATAATAAGAGGAGCTCAACTTGTATATTAGATTATATTGAATGATCAAGTGCAGAGTTAATGTAATTTTGAGATGAGTAATAATTTATCGGCACTAGGGTTTATGTCATTCTCTACACCTATATTCTTTCCACTTTATGCTTTAGGACAAAAAGCTTTGAGAGTATTTTACACTGTCTACACACTGTTTGCATTAGTGTGCTTGTCTATATGTTTCATTTGTTATTTTGCAAATCAAGGTCTTAACAGGAATAAAACTAGAGGGGTTTTGTTAATTGAACTATGACACAATGAACACAAAGGACTAGGTTCTGAATACTTATGAAATTTTACTACAGTGATAATCACAGATCAGATGGAAGTTTGGACATGTTTGGCAGACGATATGTCTTTGTAATTATAGATCACAACTCTAGAATGTTGACCTCCTTCTAATGTTAGAAAGTATTTAGCAAGAGATTTAGTCGAAAACATATTTTGTGGCTAAAATGACTAAAAATAAGCAATTCAATCAATTAACGGTCATGAAATTAAGAAGATTTTCTACAAACCAAGAGCATTTAATGTCCCACCAAATATTTGGAAATGGATTTTATATTTATAAAAATTCCCTTACATATTGATTTATATAAATTCTTATACAATCTTTCTGTAAACTTTTTAGCGTCTGTGGGACGTATTATACTGCCAGTGAAGGAAAAATGTTTGGAGTGTTTTTATGTCTCAAAATATACTAAATAAACATAATCTAAAAAAACTGCATTTTTATTTTTATTTTTGGCCTGTAGGTGACATTGTACCATAATGGTGCATGAGTGAAAAATAACTTTTTTTTTTTTGTTTCAATTTGAACATTGTTTATTTAATAAACATATGCAAAAATGTTAAACAACACTCAGAAGTCACAATAAATTAATTATTAATTATTAATTCAAAAGTATTATAAAATGAACTCTTAAAAGGTTCCTTGGCTAAATGTTGCCTGTGTAATGTATCAATCAAAAATAGTAAAAGCTGACATTTTTCTCTTTCTTTTCTCTCATACTAATGTATAGGCTACCTCTGGCTCTTCCCTGCAGCAATCTGAAACATTTTGCCACAGATGTCACACTGTCTACGACTGACATATTTGAAAAGGTCAGAAAACAACCCTTAAGAGATTTCCTTCCACGCATGTTGCAAAGTTGGTCCAACATGCCATGCAGTGTGTCATAATATAATTCATATATAATGTATGGCAGATCACAAAACTGGTTGCAAGGCGTGCTAAATATTCCACACAAGAGAATATATACAGCCGCATTGCAATATGTCTCTCTGTTGTGAGTGTGATGGAGTGTTGCCCCTTCCCAAGGGATGAGATTATGGAGCCTTAGGTGAGGAGCCCCCCAACAGAGACATTAATGAAACACAGTGGCTGCCAATTGTGAGCTCAACACATAAATAGCTTAGTCCCTGTTAAAAATAGTTAACACTTATGTTGCTGAATGTTATAGGAAACAAAACATCCACCAGATCTTCAAAATATATGACAGAATGTGAAAAATGACTGGCTATGACATGTTTTTAACTACATCTTGACTGAACTGTGATTGTGATGCTGGCAATGGTACAGTCTACATTAGATGAGTTATTTTTAGCAAAGATATATTTAACAAGTGCTGACAGGATTACCATAAGAGTGTTTTCACTAGACATTACAGAATACATGCCTTTACTGTATTCAATTACATTAGAACCTATAACAAATCAAGCACCTATTTTCCTGCATTTAAGTCATTTATTATTATTATTATTATTATTATTATTATTATTATTATTATTATTATTATTATCCTCTACATTTTCCTTTTTCAGTGAAAATTAGGTATTTTCTTTTATTCTATTTATTAACCATGTAGATGTTAATAAAAATTCAGGGTAAATTCAGGAGGTTATTACATCAAAGCATAGAAAACTGAAGAAAAATAAGTTTTTTTAAACTGAATGTAAAAACAAGTGTTTGCATTTTTGTCAAACTACATGGGCTTTATTGGTGAAACAAGGTTTCAGGAGATCACAGATTGGTAACAGATTGTGTTTTACCTGTTATTTATTAACGTATAAATAGGATTTTGATTGACATGAACATTTTTGATCAGTGGTTTGGTCACGGGTGTTGGTGCATGGTTGCTGTTCTCTTACATTATTAATGCTTGTAACAGTGTGAATGAATGTGGCAGTCGCACAACACTGCCACCAACAGTAGACTGATCACAGGAGTCACTCTGACTGAATATTAACACTTGATGGACAGATGCAAGTAATGTTTTGTCAAACAAAAGGATATCTCAGCTGTTCTTTGACCTTATTTTCCACATCATCAAATTAATGTGAAAACCAATAAGTAATATGTCAGTTATACAGTAATTCCACATTTCATAAGTGTAATGGGTTTCTTCGCAACTTATCTTTTTAAAATAAAAATGTCACCAGAAAAAACTATTTTCATATTGTCTACTTTCACGCAGCATGAAATGACAACAATGGAACACAACATCAGTGTAAATGCACCGTTCTGAACATGCAGCTTGATTCCCTGTTATGAATCCATCCCTTCTGTTTTGTGTGTCATTTGGGCTACATTATGTGTATATCCCACCACAGTGCAGATATGCTTTTTCTCAAATTAGTGGCTTATGGCAAATTAGAGATGCCTTTAAGAGTGAATTATGTTGATTTGTATAAGTATTCCCTGCAGGTAATCTATTCATTTTAAGACCATAACTGAGTCCTGATTACCACCTATTTAAACTGTAAATGTAACAAAATACAGCGATCCAATTTTATATTCTAAATGTATTCTGTTACTCAGTTAACTACCAAATAATGTCCTGAATTACAAAAGACAAAAACAGTTACATGGTGCATTATTTTGAAGTAAAATTAGGGCAGGTGAGGACAAATGATCACAAAGAAGAAACAAAAGGCAAGACATGCAGAGGCATTCAAAACGTCAACATACTGGTTACACACATCTTCCATGTTGTCTTGTCTCTTTCTTTCTGTCTCATACACACTCACACACTGTTCCGTTGTTTGATCCTATTTTGAGTCTGCAGCAGTGATGGAATGTGCCTTGTCAGCAGCACTGCAGAGTGAGGTTCCTTGGAGAAGCCCTGGGCAGTGTGGGAGAATACCAATTAGTTGAACCCCCTCCTGGCAAAGCCTTCTTCCGGAGGTGAAGGCGGTCACAAAGTGAGAGTGTTTGTGTGTGCATGCTTCATTGTTGTTTCTAAGAGAGTAAATGCATTCATGCACGTGTGGGTAAAGACAAGAATGTGTACACCTCCGCTTGTAAATGCATCGAATGCTTAAGCAGATTAATATTCATAATTTTCTGGTGCAGATGAAGGATCTGAGTGGAGTTCAGTGCTGAATAGCTTAACAGAATGAGGGTGATATCAGGTCAGGCGAACCAAGACAAGCCTTTGTGAATCCAAAGACGCGTTACGGAGAATATCAAGCCAGTAAACGCGGCCATGAATGTTAAAGGTATTCATTTCTTTGCCAGGTTTTAATATGCTTGCAACACATCTTGCATAATCCAGTCCAGGTTCTATTTGAAGTAATGCCCTTCATATATGTAGATGAAGTGGCCACCAACACTATGCGGCCAGACGCTTTTTAAATCTGGTTTCTTGTCAAGCTGCACTCTGAAGATGATACCTGATATGAATGCAGGTGAAAGAAAGCAGAAAATCTCTGCATCTTTAAATATGCACTCCCAACTCCCACACAGATCTGTCCCATTTTTACACAAACACACACACACTTACCCTGACCTCATAAATACATATCAATGATCAAAACAAGCTTTGAACAAATTAGATGATTTATGTGAATCTCGTAGGAAAGAGAACATACTATATACACACTAACAATTGCAGATTCATGTATAGCTATAAACCTCTTTTTTCTTATTCTTACTGGATTGTTTGTTCATTTATCCTTATTTGATATTTCCTTTCATATAGATGATTTCTTGATGCAGGGTAATGATGTGAGTGTAGTTTTGAGGATGATAATGTATGTCTAATACATTAAAAGGACATAAAAAAACAAAAACTGACTTAATGACAACTACAGGATACAAGGAACTGTAAAATCAAATGGGTTTTTTTTTGTTTTGGGGTGTTTTTTTTTTTACAAAAGCAATTCATCTTCCACATTAAAAGTGGCCTGTGTTAACATGAGAGTATTGCTTAATGGTGCTTCACTCGCATCAATTACTGTACTGGGAAAGGAGGACCATATAATCATGCTACAAATGAATTTTAAACATTCTACATGATAAATGTCTTGAATAAAAGAATCTCAATTCCATAATAATTATGGTTCATTGAAATATTATTATTGAGAAGTCGGCTTCATATCACTTCTGCTTTAATGTTTCCCTCATGGAGGTCTATTAAGGTGTGCTCATATGATATGCACCACAGATCTCCAATGAGACATTGCATGAAAGGGACCTTAGCAAGTACTGATTGAAAACAGCAATAAAGTTTTTCCCAGGAGACAATGAAAGACTAATGATGTGTTTAATGGCCAAAGTTATGATGCTAATCGTCATTAACTTGGGTGCACTTTGGCCCTTGTGACCCGTTTGGTCCTGAAAATAAAGTGAGAAAAACAGATGACACTCTGCCACTTCAGGGGAAGAAAAGTGTATGTGTGTGTGTGAGTGAGTGAGTGAGAGAGAGAGAGAGAGAGAGAGAGAGAGAGTATGTGTGTGTGTGCGTGTGTGTGTGAGTTGGAGTGTGAGTTAATGGAGGTGACAGGGGGACAATGTGTGCAGTGATTAGTTTGAAGTGACAGGGTTAATACTCTAGTATGACAGTAGTCATTAACCGGCAGACATTACCACACACTCAGACACCCATTAACACTGTCGCAGATCAAATGTTACCACAGCTCTGAATACATCAAACTCTTCAAGTACAGGATCCACTTAGTCTAATCAGAGGTACAGCAAACTGGATTGTGTCATTGACATTTGCCTGTGATACATGGTTTAAAACCATACACATAAGATTCAACCCAGCATGTGGCCACTGAAGGTTGTGTCATTGTTTCCACTATGTATCATCCTTTCAGAAACTGCTGATATTTACAGTGTTATAGTTTAGATTGCACCATCGCATCTGGTTTACAAACACACAAGCACATTGTATTTCCACTGAAAAGTCAGCAGTTATAGTTACACAACTTATTCAAAGTCACAGTGAGTCAGTTGAACCACATCATCTGTTTTCAAGGAGTTTAATGAATGTATCCTGAAATGTGTGCAGTGCATGTAACAACACACACACACAAAAGAGACAAATAACACAACAGGAAGAAAAGGAATCACGTTTGACTATGATACTTTGAATCTTATATTGATTTACATGTAACAGGGATCTTGCAGCATGCATTTAACACAATAAAATACTTCCAAACTAAAACTTCAATAATAAAGTTCAACTCATCACATACAACATCTGAAAGTAACGGATTACTGATAGGCAGATCACACAAATGTTGCACCACTATCGGATATACTATACTTATATTCACCTTTCTTTAAATGGTAATGAAAAAGTGAATGGCTGATTTTTGGCCAGGTCAAGCTGAAACTGCTTTACTCATTTTTATCCACTAGAGGGCAGTGCAGAGCTCAGCAGGACCTACTGCAGGATTACAATGTGACAAACTGCTTTGCACTGACAATTCTCCTCAGTGCTTCTGTGTTTTGTTTATCCTTTTTTTCTTATCTTTTTTTTTTTTTTTAAAAAAAGAGGATACAAATTTAACAACAAGTTTAACAAAAGATAGAGCTGAAACCAAATGAGTCTCATCAACTTTAGTTTACATAGTGTGACATTAAGCCTTTGAATTAAACACTGGGTGGATTTTCAGACACATAATGGTCTGTCATGTTGGTTCTTTGTCCTGACTGAGCTTCTGTATCCTCCACTGTTTTGAAGGCATTCATAGCACTATGTTGAAAGTCTTTGAATGAAAAAAAAAAAAAATAAAAACTTTCTTAAGACAACAAAGATGCCCTCAAGTGGTCACACAAGGCAAAAAAGGTCCAATCACAGATACAAAAGTTCCTGATAACAACAGTGAGCATTCCGACTATCAATACGTTACGAAGTCTATCACTGAATCTATCATTTAATGAATCCACAAAGGTTGTATCCTTCATAACTCAAGCAGCAACAAACTGTGTAGAGCGGTGACCTACAGAAAGTTGAGGTTATGAGGTTGTATATGGCAGCAACTAATATTAGAGTCAGTAGTGCTCGCCATAATGTGATTTTGGGTTTCTGTGAGCTGTAAACACACATTTATCCTACGCTGTCAGCTTGTTTTTGCTATATATGTATTGACACTTCCTGCGCATTTGTAAGAAACAGAAATAGAAACTAATGAAAACAAAAACAAACAGCAGAAAAATAAAGCGTTTGTTTTATTTTATTTCCGTATGTTATGCAATAGAGGCACAGAGGGCTGTATGATATATAGATCAGAGCCTAAGGACATACAATTTCCAATAGTAGTCAGTGGTGCAGTGCCGTAGGATCACACCAAACACACTTGCTTTTACTCACTGAGCTGGTCATTTTTAATGTGAACAGCCGGCTGACCACAGATTCCTTTGTGTTTTTGGTGACTAATTTAAAAGCAGGCATTAACTTTTATCAATCAATCACTGCCACTCCAAAACATTGTCAAACCAGATTACTGATTATAAACAGCAGAGGAAGAAGGTAGTTAAAAGCATAGACCGTGAACTAAACCATGTCCGCTGTCATTACCCAGTTTGGTTTATGGCTACACTTATTTCCTGTGTACTCTCTGCAGTCAATAACCAAATAAACATGTAAAAAAAAAAATGCCCAAAGTGAGATACTTTAGCAGAATTACACAAATGTAAATGATTCCATTGTATAATGAAACCATCTGAGACATTTACATCCATTACAGACTTTACCTGTTCTTTATTTATTAATGCTGCAAGCCAAAAATCAAAGAATTGGTTACATGTGTGAGCAGGTTGGAAACAAAAATAGTCTGATGTATGAGGGAGATGATTCAGAATCCCAAAGTAGTAGAAACTGAAGACAATAGAAGAATCTCAGAAGCAAAGCCTGAACACTACAGCTTCTGTTTATGCCCTGAGGGGCTTATTAACATATATGCAAATCAGGATAATGAAATAATAATGACAGATATGTAGGCTTTATTAAAACTGAGGGATGAGTACCTTTAAGCTGTTTTTTACTCAGTGTCAAATTGAAAGATATAAAAGAGTGAGGGAAAAGATAAAAAAGCCCTCTGTCAAATAGTGTGTTTCATTTGCATGTCTGCTGTTAGGGCCTAATGAGAAATGACACATTTGTAATTACAGTGGACTATAATTAGCTGGTGTGTAAGTGAGACGCCAGAACCCAGGTCTTTATGACTGGGCTCCACACGGGGGAGGTTGTGTTAAACCACGCTAAATACGAGAAGAAAATGGCTGCGAAACGTAAAAGATTGTGCAAAATTAAAGTTTTGACATCACAAATATAATTCATGGTTTGATAATCCTTCACATGAAGCAGAATGTAGGGGTGGGACTTGATTTAAAAAATTGGCAGGACAAATCCTACAATGTGGACATCGATGTTGGCCTTCGCTGTACTACTGAAGCTCACTCACCTCCTCCATCACGCCTACTTGCAGAGGAGGTGGAGGAGGACGAAGAGGAGAGACGTGTTTTTATCCTGAGCCTCAGGATATGAAGTTTATGTTCAGGATTTTGGAAGAAGAGACAACTGCAAATGATGTTGATGATGCTGTTGCTGACTGACAAAACTCTAACTTCATGTAACGGCTGGAAATGATGCTACACACGGAATCTTTAAAGATCACAGCAGCGCTTCAGCTCACTGTCACACATGTAGTAGGTAACTATGACAAAGTGCTGTCTCTGTCCCAGAGGACACATGTTTTTCTGTTAAACTACGGTTTCAATGTTTTTCCAGCCAACAGAGGAGATGACCTTTGGACACAGCTCCAAAAATAACCACATACTCAAATAAAGGAGAGCTCCCCAGATAAGTAAGATGCTTGTGAACTGCAGGACTCCACTTACAAAAGCTGTTACACACATGCAGCACATTAGCTCTCTAACACACATACACACCACGTTGCTCTCTCCATCAGCCCCCTGACACCTGGTCAATTTCTGTTCAGGGAAAAGCACTCCTTTCCTATCGATGGGCCTGAATTAGATTGGTTTAACTCATCTGTCTTAAACAAAGGCTGCGGTCTTGTCTCTATACAGGCTAAAAGGAAACACACTGGTTATTGTGAAAGAACAATGCTGCTTGTGGTGTTCTTAAATGCATATGTTTACAGATAACAGGATCATTTTATGTGCAAGATGCAGCTGAGATGTTAGGCTGAAGGTGGCACCAGAGAAAGACCAAAGAATGTCCAAAATGAAACAGCACGCTTCATTCTCTGAAGTCTGGGTGTATTCAGTACATTTAGAGAAATCCTTACATTAGATTTTGAATTATTTAGTTGAATTAGAATAAGCCACAAAAATATGTACGAACTGTGAACATATGACAGACTTTACAGCCAGTAGTTGTTAGAAACCAGGAGAAAGCTACGATGGACTGACCGACTCACTAACGACAAAAGTCCTCTGTAGGATGCACATCTACATCTATGTAGAAGCTAAACTCAAAGTCTTCCACATTTTGTATGTAATTCACGGATTTCATATCCACATGTAAGGTTCCTCTCCCCTGAGTCGAACTCTGAGACCAGCTGTCTTGAAACATCTGTTGATTCATAACACTAAGGTGAATCCTACTTCTTTCACACACTGTGTTTTGGTTTCCTTTTCTGTTTGCATGCACAGTCGAACACACATTTACACAGGGACATGGGGAGAGATGGTGTTCCTTAAGAAAACTAAAACAGACTCTGCAGTACAAGCACACTGTTGCTAAGTAACACACAGGAAGCTCCCTGAAGTACACTCCAGTAAGTTCAGTGACTTGTCACAAGCCTACACACAGAGCACAGGTAAACATACTGAGTCAACTTTGCACATTTCTTTGCCAAAGTGTGCTTTATACACATGAGAAGATCTAACATCTATAGCATTAAAAGTAAGTGTTTCTGACAATGTTACACCATCCTGATACAATGCATTTGATTCCATTTGGTATGCAACAAAAAACAGGCTGGTCAAAGTAAGGAAAATGTTGAGACTGAGGAGGGAGAGAATGGAACGGTGCTGCTGCAGCAGAAAAACTAGGCACATGTAATTTATGGGAGCCCATACTCATAAAACATGAATCTAGTCCACGAAGTGCTGAATCACTTGGCGTGCACACTCACTGGTCCTCCTCTTACTCCCACATACATGCATATGTGTACACAAGCAAACATGCACAGTAGCAGGGACACACACACTCACCCACCCACATCGTCACCCATTCACACACTCACACATAGGCCTGCCTCACATTAAAGATTTCTATCTGAAACTGTTGTTTATCAGCATTTTTACTGTTTGGAAACACAATGCTGCCCATAAAGGACACACAGACCCCCAGCAAATACAGTGTCAGCTTTAAGTTTGCCTGCCCACTCCCTCCCCTGCAGCACACAGCCCACTCCTTCCTCCCACTGCTCTTGATGTGCTAGCTAGAGAATTCCCAATAAACTATTTTATTATGAGCCCTCTCCCTTTGGGCTAGATTGAACAAGTGGCTGAGTTCAGCCGTTTAGCAAGACAGACACTCAATACAAGCCTTAGCATGACTTCATCTGGATACGTTTTTAGTGCAGCATTAGCTGATTAAATACACTGCAATCTCACCAGGGTTAAATGGGATGAGGAGATAATTGAGCATCAGTTAAATAAATTACATTCTGAACATAAAGTATATTTGATCTATTGTTGTTATGCAAAAAAATTTATTTGTAGGGGTTTGAATGTTTCTGCATAGCCCATTTTTAAGCAATTACTAAGTCTTACCTATATATACGGCCTATGTGTAATGCCCTATTATTTCCAGAGTTGAAAGTAAATGATTGGACAGATACCAAATTGGAATTAAATTATTTGTTCTACAGTGTCACAGTCAAAGTTTGCTGCCAATTAGAGAATGAGTACAAACTCATAAACTCAATATTTATTTGGCATGCCAGAGAGAGAGAGAGTTGTTTCATTCTGGGGCTGTCCAAATGTTTAATTTTCAGCTTATTCATGGTGAGCATTTTAGCACAACCATAATGTACAAAGGGAGCACAGCCAAACAGGGAGTTCGAGGAACCTTAGCATTTGCAGCAAAGATGGAAAGGTTTTTCTGAGACAGCTCTATTATTGGTCTTGGCTGATATTTTCTCATTCTCCAGGTTTCGGTCTTTATATAAATATTCAGTAAACTACCAGTTTGCACTTTCAGCACTAGTTAAGTGCTCTGGCCCGTTGCTGTATAAGATACTTCTTGGTACAGTAACAGAGAGAGAGAGGTGTGTGTTCACATTGATCTTTGCTGCATAGTATAAACAGCGGACACTTTGCTGAATATTCATGGTCCTCCGTACTCCAAGGTGATGAGTCTGGAGGTGGACAGGGGGAAAAGCCTGTCATTGAGAGTGGACTAGGGCATAAGAGAAGAGTGTGAATCTTGAATGCCTCTCTGCTCACACACCAGCATCCCTATACCTCTTCATCTAAAAAAGCACTGCAAGGCAAACAGCATTCCAATCTGTTGGGCTAGGTAAGGTTACTGATGCACATTGAAAATACCCTTTTACATGGGGCTGAAGCTAAGATGAGATACATGTAAGAAGTAAACTGATGCTAAAAACAAAGGACAACAGTTCAAACATATAAAAGCATAATAAACATGATAATAATTGAAATATTGATGCATGTTCCCTGTTCAAGTAGAGCAAAACTCTTGAGTAATTAGCGTTTCTCTCTTCTGTGGTTCTGTACATTTAATCTAAACACCAGTGATGCCTTTAATTCAGCTAAGTGTTGCAATACTGCCACCCCTCCCTGTCATCACTTATGCTTTGTTTAGGATGAAGAAAGCATGAGGCATTGTTTTCTGTGTGTGCAGGGATTGTGAAGGTTTGACAGCAACACTTTGACGTGTGTTATCTCATAACCACCAGGTAATTCATCATGTATACAGCCCCAATAGAGGCCCAGTCCTTTGTGTTAAAAGCCTCTAGAAGACCTACACTACACAGTGGCGTAAATCACCAAGACAGAATCAGGGCTGTTACAGCTAGCCTTGGCTTTCAGAACACTCCTATCTGTTTTAAAATATCCTCTGGCCTTCTATAATAAACCCCCCTCAATTACAAACAGCCTACTTTGAGAGGCACATAGCTAAATAGTCCAGCACAGTACTTCATACTGAACTCTGGTTTGTGGACAATGGAGATTGGTGCCTTAAAGGGACTGCCAGTATCCTTGAATTTACTTGGAAAAGTTGGAAAAGTTGAAGAAGTAGAACAAAAGAGATCTTTGAACATTTTGTATACATGTAGGATTTTCCCTATTGTTTAGATTAGCATATGTGTAGTAACGTGTAGTTACGTGTGCTTCTGTCTCAAACATAATCCCAACTAAGCTAGAGCAAAGTTCACCTTTAAACTCAACTAAAATCAATTTGTTCGACACAATTCCCCTTCTGGCTCAGCTGAGATGTAATCAGTGAGCGTATAAATGATTAAAAGGAAGACACACACTCTTAACATGCAAAATATGGCTTGGAAATTGAAATCATTAGACATCAATGTCAATAACTACATAAATAAACAAAAAAATAGATCACGAGTAAAAGTACTTATGAAGGAACAATTATGTATTTTCTGTCCATCACTCATGTCTGTTATTCCTTTAGTTCAAGGTTAAAGATGATTCAAAATCAATGCATACAGATAAAGGATACAGAGCAGGTATGGCTTCTCATGTTACTGAAGTTGTTTGTAAATACACTAACCGACTGTCGATTTGTTCAATTGTTGACCTATTAACTAATATTATCTGTGAAACCTTGTGATGAAGAACACAATAAACCTTAGTAAGTGAATATATGAAAAGGAGTATGTGCATGCATGACAGAGAAGAGAGGCTGATAAGAGGCACTTAGCCAAGAGTGCTCCTGTGATCTATGAGCATCCTATATCCAATACCATATGTTCTCCCCATGAGAACAAACGTACTGACAAAACAGTGTAGAGTGCCATCAACAGCAAAATATGAGTGGTAGTGGAGATACCTATAGAAACCAAGTCATGTTGTTAATTTGTGAAGTACTTTACTGTTACTTTAGACACTTATTCATTGTAAGGCCACCTTAAATTCAATAGGAGAGTCTTTAATCAAAGGCGTTGTACTAACCTGTAATTAAATGACTAAAGAGGCTCTCCAGCTTCTCCAGGAGCCTCACTTAACCTGTAGGCAAGCTCCCAAGAGGCTTATATTCCTCCTACTCACTTGAGATGTACTATCTGAAGATGCTCTCTATCTATCTATCTATCTATCTATCTATCTATCTATCTATCTATCTATCTATCTATCTATCTATCTATCTATCTATGGTGGCTGTTGATCTTTAACATAGGGGAAGCTCATCTTACGGCTCCATCATAAAACATGTCGTAATGTAACAAAGCAATTAAAAGTAAAAGGAATGCTTAATTGAGGCTGTTATGCTTCATCTATACCATAAAACCACAGCAACACACATTTGCAGGCGTATGACTTGACCCTGTCACAGCACTTCGGTAAACGACCTCTCTTCCACTGATATCCGCATGGGACTGAGTTCCAAGGTGCTCCGATGCCAATATGTTTCAACATCATTGTCATTTAAAATGGGTTCACCCTTTCAGACCAATACCTAGTCTTTCAAACAGTTCATCCAATCCAAAGTGCAGCATCCCTGCCCATCTACTGACCCCTTCACCCCCAGAGATACTGAACGGCCATGGCAGGGTTTTGGGTGGGGTGATTTTATGCATTTAGCCGATGATCACTATGTTTCCCTGCAGTGAAAAAATCCGCTTGATGTTGCCTCATAGACAACCCACTGACTCTCAACATCAATGGGGAATTCAACACTGTAGGCGTCTGATATTAGAATGTATTGGGGAATTCACTTCAGCTCAAAAAATGTGAATCAATAAGAGCAGGAGGATTGGCTTTGGTTCTCTAAGCATCCTTCTAGTTAAAAATAATATTTTATTCAATGAATGAATGGATGAATGAATGAAAATATGCTAATTTTAACAACACATAGCAACAGGGTGTTTTTTCATAGCAACAGTTTGCTATACAGAATAACAAACAATAGGATCCCAACACTAACCAATTAGAAACAGGCATTCAACAAAGTGTGGTAATAATTAAGTTGGCAGTTGTCAACCTCTTGTCATCCTCTTCATTCTGTAGGATGAAAGAAAAATATCCCAAACAAAGCAAGTTAACAAAGTGCATATGGAAATGACACCTAACTGTCTCTTCAGAATTCTCTAATGAAGTATGGAGCTGCCGGTTCTGATGATGATGATGGTGGTCCAGTAGATGCTGAGTGAAGAACATCTAGACTAAGGGAAGGTCTCTTTCTCTAAACGTGCATGCTATTTGCTAACTGCTATCTACAAAATGAAACTCACTATCTTTGATGAAAATAAAACATGACAAAAGCATAGACCTAAACTCTCAACTCAGAAATGTATAAATAATGCACCAGCAAGTATTTTTAGCGAGTTGACATTCTTCACACATGGCATACAGTACAAGTGAAACTCTGTAATACAAGCAGTGAAGATAAACAATATGGACTGAAAACCTTTTTAATATATTAAAAAAAAAAAAAAAAAAAAAAAAAAAAAAAGGTGTCGGCCAGATAGTGATGTTCAGCACCTTGGACAGCACCATTATCATGGCAGGTAGTATCCTGCAAGTATTAATGATAAATGGACCAAACTTCTGAAATAAAGCTTTATAATGCTTCTCATTCATTCATGCATATACACACTCACACACCTGAGGTAACAGGTCTGTGATGCCAGGTGAGTTACTGGTCACCTGATGTTAGGATCGACAAATTAAAAGAAAGGACTTTTTAGAATCGGGGACACAGAGTTAGCCTTTATTTGAGGAGGAAAATAACACTCAAGTATGTAGAGAAGTCTTTTGCCAGATATCTGATTGGGCAGAGTGACTTTGTGCTGATCGATAGGTTGAGAAGAAAAGTCAGCCATGGCGGCAGTACCCTTCATCAGTCATTCTGACTACAGTATACGTTTGCCATGGGGACTGATTAAGCTATGACACCCATAGGACACTCAGAGGGTGTGGTGGATACTTCAGTGATACTGGAGTGGAACTAATTAATCTGAGAACTTAAGATACTTCACTGTATAACTACTAACATTGTGATGTCATGCTTTCAAACCACGGATTAGTACCCCCACCCCCTGAAAGGGAGGCAAGGGGTATTGTTTTTGGTTCAGTTTATTTGTGCCTTTGTTTGTTTGTTTGTTTGTGTTAACACTCTAGCAACAAATTCATACCAAATTGGGTTTATAGATTGCCAGTGATCCAGAATAGATATGATTACATTTTGGGAAAAATAGGTCAAAGTTAAATTTTTTCATTAATTTTTAAAATATTTTTCTTCTCCCATTTACTTATGAGTAAAATCTCAAGTGTCTATATAAACATCAGTTTTGTTTCTATTCCCTTCAAACTTGACACATATAGAGGCTATTGATATGCTGACATCATCACATGTACAGACATGACGTCAGCTGGATTGACGCCAAAATAACCTATAATACATGTGAGGGGTGGGGTTTATTGTGCCTGGAACCACTTGTTTGTTTTTTGTTAACACTTTAGCAGCAAAACGATTGGTTCAATTCATACCAAATTGGGTTTATAGGTAGATTTGCCAGTGACCCAGAATAAATGTTGCTACATCTTAGGAGCAGTAGGTCAAAGTTCACATTTTTTATGATTTTTTTTAAAACCTTGTCATTTACTTAAAGACATGCGAGGGGCAGGATTTGTTATGCCTAGCACCACTTGTCATGTTTTTTTTTTAAGTTGAATTACAGAGAAGACACATAAACCAATAAAGCACATGGAAGATCTGCACTTACACTACCCACAAACCTGTGAATCCACAGTGCACACAAACTTGAGTCAGAGGAAAAGTGAAATAGATGTAAGGGTTAAAGTGAAGCAGGGAGCTGTAAAGGATCCGGTCATGACCCATATTTTGACCATACTATCCAGGACAACCTGTTTAGCTTCATCCAACTGTCCTATTATACTGTAAGTGGGTCTTACAAATGCACACACAAATGCCACTCAGTGCTGCTCAACAATCACACATACTCAACCCTAATATGCACAAATCATAATTCACACACTCCAAACTGACACAGCTATCATTCATACACACTCAGCTTCACAGAATACAGAGCACAATGTGTGTAAAGAGGAAACAGAGAGAAACGGAAGAGGAAAAAGATAAACCAGGACAAAATTTGGATGAGTCATGGTATTTTTCCAAACCTGTTTTTTTTACTTGTATAAGGGCTGTAATTTTGTTAATTTCACACTGACAAGTGCTCTTTGCCAATATGTTTGTTATATCTAAGAGTGATATGAAAACCACAAATAACATGATCTAATTTTCTAAACTAAGGCACAAAGCTCAGTTAAGTTTGATAGATGTTTACACTACTTTAGATCCACTTCAGATGTGTTCTATGATGCATCTCCAAAAGTTTCTGTCTCCTCATTGGCATTAAAGATTAAAACCAGGATGAAATGTCTAAACCCAAATAAACACAAATGACTTTGTCTGGACCTTTGGTGTAGTACAAACCCGATGTGGTCTGACACCTCCTCCATTCTTTCTAAAGCACCGCCTTGTGTTGACTCTAAACAACAGATGGGTATGAATATGTCAAGTGGGTTTTAAATACTCAATGATGTGCTACTGTAGCACCACGTGTGTGTACAAGTGCACACCCACACACAGGTACAGAAAGAATCACTGCTGCACCTTAGACTAATACGTACAGTACAGTAGCTCACTGAAAGCAAAATTCCTCCTCCTATTGTTGCTTTGTCATATCCCATAAGGCTTTCCTTTACTATGTGACTAGTAATATAAGCATCATATATAAGAAAGACTGCTGATCCTGTTTCATTGAGGTAGTTGTGTTGTAATGTGGACAAACTAAAAGGTCGAGGAAAAAAGTGATTATGCCTCTCAGTAATTCCATATCCTTCCCTCATTCGTTGTGCTCCTTTCATGTGATCCTTTCCAGATGAAGGAAAGACATCAGCCTTGACTACCAGCTGCTATTTCAACACAGATCCAGAATTACAGGTGTTTCTGTCCTTGTTGTATCTGCTAACAGCTGTTGTGTTCAATTCTGCAGGTAACGTCTGAACACACTCAGGACATATATTTCAGGATGCATTCATATCTGATCATTCAGGACCCATTCAGGGACATGTTTGGGATGCATTTGTCCACATTTCTCTTGCGGTCTGAACATTAATGGGTTCTGGGATGTATCAAAGGACAGCTGATGTGCTCTGTGTAGTGCACTACTGGCATCGTATTAAAGCCATTTAATAATGTCTGACATTATCAAAAGACCACAAAGATAGATCACAAATGCTTAAAGCTGCAGGAGCCAAAATTATGGGGTAAAGCCAGAATCCAAAAACAAACACCTTTCTTTTTGCAGCTCTCTCCTCTTGGTCCAAATCAAAAGACTAACCCATGAAGACCCAGACAGCCGGAAGCAACCACGAATATCTACTGGTATAAAATGCTTTGGATATTCAGAGGCTCTGTAGTGAATGTGGAAACACCATCATCTTCTACAACATTGATTCACCAGTAAAACCCATGGAGTTGGATCAATGACAGTGGATGGAGACATCTGTTTTAAGTGCAGCTTTTGATATCTTTGCTGAAAAAGTAACTTTTTCTTCAGATTTCTCTTTTTCTGATATAATAACTTGGCTTAAATCTGAGCTTTTATGAACATCTATATGATCAGTGAATTAGATACAGGAAAATACATCATTTTCACTGGGAAAAAAATAACTACAAAGGATAGTATTATAATAAATGGTGATAAATCACTTCAGAAACATAAAACTTACAGAAAAAATTCATTTGGGAAGTGCCACAAAAGTACCAGTGGGTCTTTATGGGTTAAATATAAATATGGTAACATAATTGACCTGATGCTGTTGAACACATTGTGCTGTTATGTTGTGACAAGTCACTCCCATATTTCCATATTGAGCAAAAGAGAAGGCATATCTGACTGAAACTTAACAGCTTACATAACATCAGTAAATGCAGCTGTCACCCGTGAATGTAACCCCTACTACCTGCATGAAAATACCTGTGATCAGCTAAAGTCCGCATCATAGGGTAGATTTTCTACTCTACAGTGGAGTAGAAAGTAGCAGATTAATAAAAAACAGAGGCCACAGAAGTTGGTTGAGTTCTTTTTTCCTCTAAGATCACTTGAATTACAATATTTCAAACAGTGATGATGACATTTTTGGCTAATTACGCCAAAAACTATCAATCACTGCAGCTTTGATACAATCATGGAGCTCACCAGGACAACACTCCCCATATGACACTTTGCTTCTGGGATCCAGTAAAAAATAAATCCAGTACAAATTGATGAACATGTTTAACTCATAAAGATCCAAACATCCATCACTGACGAAAAGCATCAACTGATGTAAACTGTTTAATACCTGTTGATCCATTAATTCTATTCATGCATGTGAATAATTGATATAAAATACAGTTTGTCATCTTTTTATTGTCATCAGATATGACCCATTTGGATGTTCAGAGGCTCCATAGTGAATGTGGAAACGCCATCATCTTCCACAACATTGATTCACCAGTAAAACCCATGGAGTTTGATCAATGACAGTGGAAGGAAAGGTTTGGTTTACATTCAGTTAATGATACATTTTACTGGAAAAGCCTCAGTATTCTCTGCTTTTGATATAAAACCCTCAACTTTAACCTTTAAAGACCCAGTGCTACTTTTGTGACAGTCCTCAAATTAATTTTTCTCTCAAGTTCACCTTCCTTCTGTGATTTATTTCCATTTATCATAATGTCATCCTCTCCATTTTGCATTTTATCAATGAAAATCGGTTATTTTCCCATATTTAATTTACTGATCATGCATTTTCATCATCATGCTGAGATTACATTTAAGGGTTATTTGATCGAAAACAGAGAAAACTTAAGAAAACATTCCTTTTTCAGTAAAATATATCATTAACTGAACATAAACCCAGTGCCTCCATCCACTGACATTTGTCAAACTCCATGGGTTTTTCTGGTGAATCAATGTTGTAGAAGATGACAGTATTTCCACGTTCACTTACAGACCCTCTGAATATCCAAATGGGTCATATCTGATGACCATGAAAAGATGACAAACTACATTTTACACCAATTATTTACATTAATTGATAGGATTAATGGTGTTAAACATTTACACCAGTAGATGATTGTTTGGGTCTTTATGGGTTAATCTGAGCTTTAATGAACATCTTCATGATCAGGACATTAAATATAGGAAAATAGCTGATTTACACTAATAATATACAAAATACAGAGGATAATTTTATAAATAATTTGTGATAAATCACTTAAGGTTAGATATGGAGAAAATTTAATTTGGGAACTAACATAAAAGTAGTGCTGGATCTTTATGAGTTAATAAATTGAAGATTCAATCATCACTAAATCATACGTCAATACAGTACATCATATCAACTCATCCAAATAGTACCAGGCAATACTCCATTTTAAAAGTAGTCTTTAGTAGTAGTCTTTGAGCAGCACAGTGGATGAAATGTGCAAGTAAAAGTCAGTCTTTTCTAGTTTAAATGAATATGTACTCTGTGTTTTAAGCTATAAATGAGCTTTTTTTTTTATGTGCATATAAACTCAGGAAGTCACATCCAATCAGCCAAGACACATCTGGCATTGCCTTTTCATGCCAGGTGGGAAAAGACAAACTTACAACTGGCCACTTGTGCTCTGATATGTCAGAATAGATGTTATGCTTTGTCTGAACAGGGCCCTTGTTATGCGCTTCAGGCATGTTATAATGTTTCATGAATATTTCTGATGCTTTAATAAAATCCTAGTGTGGGCAGTAAATAAAAATCTGCGCAGTAAAAAAAATGCAGTGTCAATATTTCAGAGTCAAGCTATTTTAACCTTGATAGAGTATTTATAACTCTATGGAGAGTAAACAAGCTCTAAGAGAAGAGTTCAAAGTCAGTGTAAGGTTCTGCACAGATGCAGTGTAAGATTCAACTCTACAGTGATGATTAGTGCCAGTCTGCCGCATTGCATCGTGGGTACTGGACATTTTACTCATTGTGTTCTATTTTGTGTGTCAGGGTTCATGGATAGGTTATTATGTCTGTTTTACAATGTTTATTGGCCTATTTATGTTTATTTTTTCATTAATGTGACATCTTTAGTTAAACCTGTAGCAGAACAATGCCTCACCTGATTATCAACATGAAGCTACAATTGTATTACAAGCAGAGAGGACTTTGCTCTTTCAAAGGACGAGCATTAAAACCCATCGAGCAAACTTATGCTCTTCTTGATCCCCATCTTGGGAACCCCTGCAATTCTACATTATTCCAATATTAGCAAAGGGTGCAAACTGATGAAGAAAATAACACTGAATAGAAATAAATATTAAAACAATGCAGGGTGATTACATAACCAAATCTGGAGTAAAAATAGATCTATAAAGTCTAATCATATTTACTCTTAACAGTGTAAAAACACCACAGTGTTAAATATTTTTACACATTCCACTGATAATTTTGACACATTTTGAGTAGAATTAACTGTTTTACTGTAACTTTGAGTGGGACCAAATGTTATTTGAAAGAGTTAAATTCAACTCTCTAAGAGTTAAATTGACACTCTGTTTTTTACTGTGTGGTAGAGTCCTTCCAGCTTGACCAGTTATTGAAAGAATAAATAAAATGAGGAGGAGTGACTAACACAACTTACAAGATGAACTGTCAAGTGAACAATGGCATCAGTTATAGTCAAGATAACTTTCCATTCTACTGTGTCACTGTTGCTTCCTCTGGGTATGGAAAAAAGTAAGGTGTACCATGAGGATCAAAAGACTACCTGTCAAATAACTGGCAGCTTCAACATTTCCTTACCCTCCTCAGCCGCAGCACTTACAGTACATTAAAAATATATCACTGCTACAAGATCCTCTGACAACACCATCTGTTCTCTGCAGGCCATGATGATGGCAAAACAGGTTAATGGTTAATTTACCGCTTTTGCATGATAGACAGAGCCTTCCTGAACACACAGTGAACCTAGCCACTTGTAATCCAGCATGAGTGAATCATCAACAGTGGAGTCTCAGTCTGTCAGAGATATTCAGGGGCATCACTTTCAGTCAGTGAATGAGGTATTTAGGGGAGGTGATTGCAACTGTTGTGTCTATAACCCTGGAAAAGCTTCTCACCTCCTGGAACATGATGAAAACTGACTCATGGGGTGAGAAAATTGCACCTAATAGTTATCTGTGAATTTATCACTTACAAACAAGACAATTTATAGCATTAAGTCATTTAAAAAGGAGCCTCTGTTTGCAGCGATTCACATCCAGGAGTGTGTACTGTACAGTGCCCTAATGAGTTAACAGAGCAAGGAAGGAAGCAATCTAGGATATGTGACATTTACCAGCTCAGAGGTGTAAAGGCAAAAAACACATCAGAAGTGAGGCTAAGGTGTGAGGGGTAAAGAGGAGTAAAAGGCAGGGAAGTCTGAAAGATCTAGATAAATGAAGCGAGGCCAGTGAGCTAGTTCATGCCACCCCACTTGAGTCTGATGCAGCGTTCATGTGGCACATTCTCACAGTGCAGCATAAATTGAATGCACCTATTTAACTATAGCATCGTACTTAACCCTTTGATGCATGAATTACGAAAACCTTAGTCAAGTTTTTTCTCCTTTGTGTTTTTATTCCTCTTTAGGCATGAAAAAATAATGTGATTGACATTTTTTAAATGAAACTATTTTTTATGGAGTTACAAAAATGTCCACTAATTTGTACACCATGCGCTTAATTTTTGAAACAATATCCGGAAGTGATATAGTTGAATATTTTAATGCAGCTAATCTGATGTTTTCTCTCATTTTTACATACTCTACTTCTACTCTCA
>JAQQZY010000015.1:19824616-19844354 GCA_030068375.1 Ostorhinchus rueppellii
AAAAAAGACAGACATACACACACACATATACATATATATATATATATATATATATATATATATATATATATATATACACACACATATATATGTGTGTGTGTGTATGTATGTATGTATGTAACAAATCGGTAATTCCTTTTCAAAACTGCCAAAGCTCTACTTCCTTCCTCATTATTGACAATCTTGTAGTGTCACTGAACGATCACCCCCCCTCCGTGGATTATCTGTGTATTGCTTGTATCTAATTGTATACAATAGATTTTTCAAGAAAAAAAATAGCCCACTGATCATCTAGAGCAGGGGTGTCAAAGTCATTTTAGTTCAGGGGCCACATTCAGTATAATATCAATATAATATAAAGTGAGCAGGACCAGTAAAATACTATAAATAATGGGATAAGAACTGATAAATACATCAACTCCAAAGTTTTCTCTGTTTTTGAGTAAAAAAAAAAAAAAAAGGAAAATGTTTACATCCACAAACTGTACTTGAACACAACAAACAAATATGAAGAACCTGAAAATTCTTTTTTTAAAAAAGTGCAATAACAATAGTGTGCCTTAATTTATACATGTGCATCACAACTTACAGATCACAGTAGATCTACACAAAGCATTTAGTAACAGACAGAATATTGTACAGTGCAATTAGACATACTAGTCTAATACAGTTCTTCATATTTGTACAGGTTCTTCACATTTTTTGTAAAAGGTTCATCTGTAATTTTTGCATTTTACAAATTCATCCCACGGGCCAGATTTGACCCTTTGGTGGGCCGGTTTTGGCCCCTGGGCCACATGTTTGACACCTGTGATCTAGAAGGCTTCAAAACTTATGTATCAAATATGATACGTTTGGCTTTATAGGGTTATGAAATACAAAAAAACCACAAAAAAAACTCTAAATACATACTTAAATTATTACATTACATATTTTAAAGTACATACTTTGAAGTAATTATATGAACTGGATAATAACGTTTGTGAGTAAAAGAAAAAGAATCGGTCCACCGAAGTCCATTAAAGCTGTTGGTGCGTGCATGTATCTCTCGCTGCATAAACTGCTTCCTGTGTCCCGTGGAGTGTTTCTGCTGTCAAGTGGAGCGTTTGACTGGACACCTGTCACTGATACCTCTCCAATTATTTCATGAACTCTACTTGTGAAACCGCCACCTCCTCCTGTCCTCCTACAGTCGCCATCATGGAGCTTTTGGCTTGAGCAATGCATTTTTTTTTTTTTTTGCTTTTCACCTCAAATAATGTCCTTTTAATTTCAGTTACTGTGAATCCCACTGCTCACATGGCATTTACCAGATCACACATGTTTTGCCAATGATGAGTTTTCTGTTTGTGATTTTCCTGCAACACCTGTGCAGACATTCCACCAAATACATTCCAGTACAATTATTTCCCTACCATTGATGATCTTACAAATTTGGCATGAGTCACAATATTTGCACTCCATTACTGAGAAACATTCCAGTACTTATTCAGTGTATTATGCAACATAGGACAATACTCAGGTGCGATTACAAAGGAACACATTTTACTAGGTGTGCTTCATTTGTCATATTAGCCAGTCTATTTTGCATCTCGAACTGAAGTTACATGTGTATCGACTCATTTACCTGTGTTGATGTTGTGTGGCTTGTTTCACAGTTACAAGGGTTACTATTCATGATTATCTGTAGACAGCAGCACAGTGCTAAACCTACACTTTGTGATGGATCTGTGATTGCTTGGGCAAAAAGTGAACGAGAGTAGATCCGTTCTGTTTATTCTGCATGATTTACGTCGTCAAATATTACCAAGGACCAAGGGGGAGTCAATGAGGGGAACTGAAACAACAACTGGAACACAGCTCTGCTCTTATGCTTGTAGTGTTTCAGAAGTGTTTTTTATGCTAATAACAAACAATTGCCCGCATGCCTCTAGTTTATGATTAAGTGAAATTCATCACTCAGTGCACCTGCATAACAATGGATTTGAACGGTTTAACCCATAAAGACCCAAACAGCCACTGACAACTAAAATCCATGTAAATAACTGGTGTAAAATACAATCTGTCGCCTTTTCAGGGTCATAAGATATGACCCATTTGGATGTTTGGAGGTTCCATAGTAAATGCATAAAATACCTTCTATCTTTTACAACATTGATTCACTAGTAAAACCCAATAGAGTTTGATGAATGCTAGTAGATGGACACATGTTTTATGCTCAGTTATTGATATATTTGTTGAAAATGTCACTTTTTTTCCAGTTTTCTGTATTGCTGATTTAATAACTATTAGATTTATTCTGAATTTTAATAAACATCAACATGATCAGCAGATTAGATATAAAAAAAAACAAACAAACAACCTAATTTACACTGAATGGTGATAAATCGCTTAAGATAGGTTAAATAGAGAGAATAAAATATTTGGTAATTGCCACCAAAGTAGCATTGGGTCTTTATGGGTTAAAATATTTGGTGCATCTGAATTTATTTCTTCTCCAGTTACAAAATGAAAAAGTGAAAATTAAGGGAAAAATACTGTATAGGAGAATTTTAACATAAAGTTGGTGCATGAGGCTCATGTGTACTGAGTCCCCAGACAGAATAAGGATGTTGAGACTGACTGCGTGTCCTCTGTTAGAAGTGTTTCAGCTTCCAGTCTGTCGTCTGGTGTTGAATGTGTCTGGTCACTGACACACTGTCTCCAGCCCGGTGTCTGTAACTGAAAACAACTGGTGTTTCTGCGCAGGGACCCAAGCACTCACCAAAACAAACAGGTTACTCAGTCACTGCTCACCACATCACCTCACTCACTCCTTCTCAGTCGCTGTCGGAATAAAGGACAACAGCCCTAGGGGGAATGAGCCTAAAACTGTACTTCAAGATGGGGAGGTGCGCGAGGTGAAAAGAAGTCTTGAAAATAAGAACTTGCAAAAGGTCATCATAAAAAGGTTGACAAAGCTATGCAACTACCAAGGAAAACAGAGTGGAAGGCAACAAAGTGCTGGGCTAGGAGTGATGAATGAGATGGAAGCTCTGGGGCTAGTGCTTTTTTTTTTTTTTTTTTTTTACAGCAAAACTGTCTGGAAGTGTTCCACTGCTCACAAACAATGTACACAAAAATGAATCCATACAGAGGGAGAGAGAGGGAGAGAGCAGTGGAAAGACAGAGGCAGCGGCAGCACAATACTGCCTGCTGCACTGCAGCAAAAATCTACACAGTATACCGTAGCCACCACACAACCTCCAGCACTGCACAGAACAGACCCCTGAATGCTGAATGGAGCAGACGGAATGAAAGAGCCAGACTGAGGAAGACACTGTACATATGGGCGACTAAGACACCCATGATGACTGAAGAACATGGAGAAAGAAAAAAAAAATACAATCAAATAAATAAGTGCCATTTTACATATTTATTAAGTGAATCACATCATTAAAAACAAAGGGAGAATGATGAAAATATGAAAATGTATAAAGCAAAACAAGGCTGAAGGAGAATAACAGACGGAAAGAAACTGAAACCCATCTGAAACTGGACAGAAGCATTTCTATGAACTTCCACAGAAATGCAACAAATGCTAGACAGCGTTTTCTTAAGCCAATTTCTTCTTTTATTTGGGAAAAGACCAAATTAAAAGTCAGTGACCCTATAGCTTGTGCTTTCACACAATTCTGCATAGCCAAAAGGTGCTGAAAGGTCCCTCTGCCCTGATCCTCACAAAGCCCTCCAATCATGACAAACCAAATTACAGCCAAAAGAGTGGAAAACTACTACACAGCACTAGACATCTACAACCCAATTCAACATCTGTGAGTGTGAAGAAACACAGAAACCATAAACACAACCTGGTCATTGAGCTTTGATTTATGCAGACTTGGCAACTGTACATATGCTTTACACTGTGGTCAGTCAAATTTTAAGATTATTTGTTTTGCTTTCATCAGATTAAATAATGTATAGTGTGTTTCTCTCTCTCGCTCTCTCCCTCTTCTCCCCCCTTCCCCCCGTTATGGTCACACCAATAAAATAAATTTGTATATATACGTGAAAAAGATTCAGTCAGTGAGTGAGAGAAAGGGAGAGCATCCTGATCGGGTTGCTGAGACAATAGGGAGCACAGTCAGATGATGGACAACTGTAATAAATGAGCTACAGGCCAACAGTGAGTCATGAAATCATATCTGCAATCAATCATAATCAAATCATTTAAATGTACTTTCAGCGAGGGACAGAAGTGGATTCAGCTGACCTCGCTGTGTGCTTCCCCCTAGGACTCCTCATTGTTCTATACCAGCACACGGCGTCACTTAAACAGTGCACCTTCGGCTGTATAATTTGCAGGAGCACATAATGTGGCTCAACAATGTAAACACACACAATGCATGTTCGATGTAATGTGCTTAAAGGTTAAAGATGTTATATCCTTGTTTTCGATGCTAGAGGGAACATGGTCCATTCTTACTGTACAGCACCAGCAACGCACTAATACCATTTTATCATTTCCAGCTAGTACAGTAGATGACAACCCTAAGACAAAATTAATGATATAATAAACAAACTGACTCAACATCCTGTCAGTCTTCTAACCCTTCGGTTCAGGAAGAGGACTTTGCAATTTAGAGAGAGAGAAAATATCAACAGGAACTATTAGAATACAAATTAAATAAAGCAAAAAAACACGAATCATTTTGTCTTCATTTGAAACGGATGCTTCCCATCAGTGCTGATCTCATATGCCAGTACCTACCTTCTTGTGTTTTGCGATTATTTGATGTCCATAAACTACTTCAGTACTTGTCAGCTTCATTTTTGGCAGTACTTGTTTGTTCTGCCTGGGACTTATTCCATTTCATAGACTCATTTGCATCAATATTTTTTCCTAATCTTTTATTTTGTACTTCCATCAGGCCCCGTCAAGCAAGACGGTTTCTCACACTGTCCTCGTTTAGTGTGTCTGCTGTGAATCATGTCTTTAGAATTGAGTAGTTTATGATTTCATCCACTGACATTCATTCAGAACAAGACTGAGAGTGAAAGGATTTTAAACTCTGATTAAATTAAACATGTATTTAAATAATGTCACTAAAGTAAATAAGTGTCATTTTTTTAATCCTCATTAATAGAAAACCCACATCTTTTTCTTCATCATGTGTGTCTCACTCCTTTTACATTGGGTCTCCGTTATGTTTAAAGTGTCATGTGTCAGGAACAGATTGATAGAAAGTCACACATTTTGCCACAAAAAAATTTTAGGAGCAAGATTGAACGGAAATATTGTTTTTATCAGAAGATCAAAATTTAAACTCGCATTCACTTATATGAATATAATATCTCATTGAAAAGTTAAAGGGAATTTTTTCCAAATTTGCCACAAATATTGGTTTGAATTTAACGGGGTCATATTTAGCTAAACACACTTTTATTAGTCTTTGGTTCATTTATTTGTGTATTTGGACCCCAATAGTTCATAAAGTTTGAATTTGAACCCTCCAGGTGCTGCAAAGTTATCTTTATTTTCATTTTGGCAAAAATCGAGTGGATTTCTACAACCTCTTTAAACTTCTTCTTAATTTGTTATGTTTTGTAACTAGTTACATCACTACATTTGCACATATAAGGTCAAGACTTCTCCAATATTTCTCCGAGTATGACATAATTGTTTGTCAGCAGCAGCGGTTGGAGTCCATACTGAAAATATGGCCAAACTTCGAGCCCATTACCTAAAATGTACAGTTGTTGGTTGTATTAAAGAACTCAAGTGGCTGAATGGGACAGAGCAGCACAGTCAACAACCTGGAGGGGGTGGGGTCACGTGCATTTAAAGGGCCAGCTCTCAAAACAACCTTTCTAGTGTCATTACTCAGAAATAGGGTTGTAGATGGACCTGTGGAGTTGAATTCATGAAAAATTCAGACCCAAGCAGAGCATTTACTGTTTATGCAGACCACAGGGAAATGTTTTAAAATGCATAATTCCATTTAATAAAAGGAAAATATCCTTCCTTTAAGGATGATTTGATTTTGGCCAAAGGTCATAATTGCTGTGACTTTACAGAAAGCATTTGCCTATACCTGCTGGTAACTCAACGAACTGCATGATGTAAGCATTGACTGTGTTTATAGTTCAGGTTTTCTTAAAAGATAAGAAATCCCCTTTGTCATAATGTTGAAGGGCTGTGGTGATAAGCAAAAGAACAGGACAAAATGCTGATAATGCTACTAAGTGAAAAGGTTCAATCAATTTAAAGTCATAAAGCATATATGTCACACTCATACTGGCATCGGAGGATATCTTCCTAAATTGTTCTGTTCAAAGTCACACTATTAGCTTTTGCTACAAAGAAATATTCTATAATTATATACACCACGACAACACATATTGTTATCTCATAAATAACCCTTATGCAGGGTTCTCCCCAGACAATGGAACAATGGCGCTGCACCAGGGTACTGCTAGCTCAGTGCCGCTATACTCATTTTCATTTTTTTTCTATTTTCCCCCGATAATTTTGCTAAAATCTACCGAAATCCGTCGGGTTTGCAGGGATGCGCTCCATGTTGCTTTTCCTTTGAAATTTCGCAGAGTTGCATCTATCCTGAGGTTTTAGCACGAGACTTTCTTCCGCTGCCCCCACACACAACACCGCCACCGTCAGGATACTATAAATTTCCAGGGAGAACCCTGCTTATGTAATATATTTGTACTGGTATTATAGATCAGAAATAAGACAAATGTACTGCTGGAAAGGCATTGTTCTTTCCATCCTATGAAAAAAAAAAGCATCTTATTATGACTTTATAACCTCTTAACTAAAGCTTATCACAAGGATCCAAAATACCGTGTGTGGAACTGTAAGTTAGACACAGTATCTGGAAATGAAGAGGAGAGTAAATGAAGTGACAAGGGTATTAGAAGACCTAGCGTTGGTGAAGCATGAGGACTGACATCGAGACGGTGAATGGGTATTCTTTAAAAAAAAAAAAGTAACAAATGCATGATGGTATGAAATGAGAATGAAAACTCCAGCTTCTTTCAGAAATATCTATTTATATTCAATCAATGAACTTTGTCAGGATAGCTCGGGCTGTGTCTCTGGTGACCACTTATAGACCCTCATATACAATGATACCTGCTGTACATAAAACTCTAAAATTATACCTCTCCATGGGTTTCTTTCAGCGGAAGCTAACTACTCTCCTTAAGAACATTTCCACTGTAATTATGTCAGCTTTCAATCTGAAGAGGATATGTCTGTTGGTGAGGGTAAGTATTTAAGTTAAATTGTTACCACTTTCCTCTATAATGGAGAACTGCAGAAGGGCACAAAAAAAAAAAAAAAGAGGTCACGTGGGACAACTGGGAATGATATTTCATCAATACTTTTCTACTGTCAATACTAATATCACTTTCACATTGACAGAATAGTAAAAAAAAAATGCATGGAACTATTGGTTCCATTTCACCACAAATAAAGTATAGTATCTGTCATCTTGATATTATTGCAGTAACAGATGGCACATTGCGCATAGCGTCATTAAATACCTCTATCTGACAATGTTGATTTCATTACACAAGACTGTCAAGGCAATCAATTCATACCCTAAACTCAGAGATAAAAGCTGTCTCTGAAGACTAAAGCACTTCATACACCTACTAAAATTGCTCATCCATTTGTACAATGTTAACATCAGAGGCATTTATGACACCTCACTGTGCATTTTTGGCAGTGGTGATAACAATAAGGTCGTATTTGTGGCAACCCATTGGCATATCTGTTTAAAGTATGTGTTTATTGTTAAAAAAAAAAAAAAAAAAAAAAAAAACGACATGTCTTCTACTCTACTTGCATTGCATACCTTGCTCTTGCTCTATCATGCTCATCACTTTGTCATTTCATTTTGAATCAGAGTGCAGTGCATCAGCCCAGCACAGGACCTCAGCATCTCCAGGGATCCAGGGATCTTTGAAATAGTTAGCAGTAAGATGTGCCGTGTGTTAGAAAGAACCTGCTTAGGGTAGTGTTACGCCATTGCTTCTCTCTGTAAAGCCACATCTCCACTCAGAGACGTGGGGAATGTGTCACACAGCTCCCACTATTAAAGGCAAGGATTGAGCCAAATTACAGGATGATTTATGGAGCTTCCATAAGACACAGGGCAAGAAACCAAGTAGGGAAAAGCTGAGGATATATTATCCTGATGTGATGACTATTTTAGATCCACCTCAATTTCCCAGTGTTCCTAGAAAAAATAGTGCCATCAGAATTGCGCACATCGTCAGTTATAAACTGGTGAGGTCAGTGAAATTCAGGAAGTCCTTGAAATCAATTGGGTCTAAAAAGAAGCTTCAACTCGCATCTTTATTTATACCTGGCCAAATACAGTCAATGTTGTTCATGTTTTTCCAAAAGGCGCAAGCCAAGAGTTAACATATGGTTTAGAATTGAATAGATGTTGGGGGTAGGAGAATATAAGTTTATACTTCTTCCTACTCCTTTTCGAGCATGTGTCACTTTATTTATTTACTTGCTAGTTGTATTACTACAACTTACATTGCTGCATTGTACATTACATTGTTTACCATCAACCTTTTAAGTATCACTATTGATATCTGGTTGGTGGGTCTTTGTCTACATGTTCAAATAAAATACGAAATATAAAAAAGGAATTCACCAAAAAACTGTGACCTTTTGTTCATTATATAAAATAAATTGAGGAGTTGGAAAACCATCTCTTAACTCTGTAAATGTATTTACCATCAAATGAAATAAATCACCCTCCGTTAGAGATCTGAATTATTTAAGGCTGCAGGAGTAAAATCAAAGCCACCTTAATTCTGCAGCTCTCTCTTCTCTGTCCAAAAACAATAAATATACATAAATATAGATCTCTTGATGCCTTTCCACACCACTTTGAAAAGGGAGGGCACTTTTCTAGGCGTCAGTGTTGAGCCACAGACTAAACCCCAAAAAGTTGCATCTCATTGAATGTAAACAGTGATCTGGTACTTACAGATACCAACCATACTGTATGTTAAACCTCTTGAAAATCACTTTAGAGATATTAAAGCATGGAATATGTCTTCTACAACCTAAAATTACAAGACACTGAGAGGCAATTATGGATTTTTTTTACTCTGTGATGCTTAAATACTATCAAGCACTTCAGCTTTACTTAGTTTGATCAACAGATCATAGCCTGACTAAGAATTTCACCTTAAATGGCCCCAAATGATCGAAGACAGGAGAGATAATAAAACTGACAATAGACACAATTTATTACCCTATCTGAAACGGTATGTGGTCCTGCAACCAGAAGTCTTTAAATTATTCCTTCAATTCTGACAACACCGTGTCAGTGCCTTTTCAACAAATGGCCAATTTCAGCCCTCTGTGTCAAACATTACTCACCACAACCACAAAAATAAAGCTGCTGACAGATATTGTGGAAAGGAAAAGTATGAAAAGCTTTTGATCATTTGTTACTAAAGGTTTGGCATCAAGAATACAAGATTATCATGTACGTTGTGAACAGAAAGTCAGATAAAATAAAAACCCTGCCTCACACAGCATTCCTCTTCTGATAAATCAGCATCATTTACAGTAATCACATTGTCATTCTCATTCTGCCGCATGATGTTCCTCACAGTTACCTTTCGCACCACAGGTAGCAAACTGTACCCATGGCTCAAATCACAAAGCAATCAACTAATCTTCGATTTACTCTGCAGTTTTCTGTCAGGATATTTTCTTGGCCTTTAACAAGGTTGCAACGAATATATCAGACGTTCCATGTGCTGTAAAATATCTATTTACATAAAACTGTCAGCTATCTTGTGCTCAATGTGTGAGCAAATCTTCTTAGATCAGATTGTTTGTATAAATTATCCAGGAAATGAAAGATGCATTAGATGAACTCAAAGAAAGATATGACCTTTTAAAGTGGTTACTAGTTTATTCAGAAAGTGCAGGATATCTGTAATGCCTTAATCTACTGAATGCCAGTTCCAGTAAAGCTAGCTTCTTTGCACCGTTAGTTAAAAGCATATATTATATGAAGGGTCTACTTTCAGTGCTTTACCTCGGTTTTAACTGATAAACAAGATAATATTGACCTGACAGACATAAAGTGGATAAGTTCATGTTGGCTTTTAAGAATGGAAGCATAGACTCTCATTATCAAGATTATGTTTAATAGCATGTACGAGTATGAACCTCCGCACGATCTTGTGGGTCATATTTCTCAAGAGTAAGAAACATCAATGCAGTGTGAAAACTGATCTGTCATTTTCACACGCAAGGAAAAAAAAAAAAGACATATCTCACTCACCTGTGGCACAGCAGCAACATGATCTCTTTTTCTATTCCAACCACAAAACACTTACACATCCATAGGAAAAACCTCAAAGTGAAAACCTTAATGGATGCCTTCATTGTTGTGTTACATAGTGAAGATGAAACTGCACTGTAGGATGAATAAGTTAACATTAAATCTTGCTTTTTAATCTTAGCTGTAGTATGCCAGGGCCAGCAAAAGCTCTACTCGGTTCCAAACTTACTGCAATGTTTTTGTATGAAACCTAGCAGCATGCCATGGCGGTTGAAGAAGGATATTTTTAGCAAACCCTGCTGTTATTCTAATTGTAGGAGTTCTTGTTTGAATCTTACCCATCCCCTTTAATTATACAGCCTTTTCTTTATTGCCACAAATTAAACTAGCGTGGGTACGTTGCACAAATGAATCAAACTGTGTAAAAACCCCCAACCCCTTGGAAATCACGTAGGATTCGGTAAGACCTGAATATATGATCCCTTCTTCTTTCTCAGAGGTGAGAATGTCACAGGAAAAGGACATTTGAAGCACATTCTAGCTATTAAAATGCACATTTAATTTCAGATTATGCACTGGAAGTTATGACTCAGGAAAGATAAGCCAAAGCTTTCAATAGCTCCTGTATTTATGCATGTAGACACAGCTTCACGAGTCCTTTTAGACTGGACGCTAACAGTCTACAATTAAAACATTCAGCTCAAAACTACACGGACCAATATACTTCAGGGAGTATCCATCAAATGTCTGCCTTCAGTACTTATGGCAAGTCATGACATAACTTTCCCGAGTGTCATTTACCCACATGCCCTCATTAGTTCACTATCATAGATGCTTACATCATTCAATGACATTCTCAAAGTTTAAGGCTTACAACTTTGCCGTCACGTGCACAATCATCACTGCTGCACAGGCTTCAGGGTGAAATGTACTGCATCTCTTCCACTCAGCTCCTTCATTATCTAATTTAATTAATGAAGTATGTTCACTCAAAGACATGCTGGGACATGAGAGTGAACATTAAGGCCAGCCACACCAGACAATCATCCGTTAGCATCATCTACCCTAGATGAAAAAAGAATGTCGCTAGAATGACACGGCTGAAATTATGACAGCTCAGCAACTACAACTGCTAAGTGAGGCTTTGCTAAGGAACTCCGAAAGTGGATGGGTACCGTTTTCGAAATAACGATGATGAACTTTTTGACTTTGACCCAATATTTTCTGCTTCCATTAGAATGCAACATCTCTCAGTGGTTTGTATTAAATACGGCCTTATCAAGCAAAGTGACAGATGATGCAAAAAAATGACAAGATGCTTTAAACAATGACTTGTCAGCAGCTTGCACCAAAAAACAATGTTAAATACTAGGTTGAAGTGGATGCAGACAGGTTTCAATAAAAACTGATTCTTTCTATTGATGCAGCCTGGTTGGCATCCCTCTGTGTTCTCCCTGTTATGTTGTGTTACTATAAATACAGCGAAAGAGCCGGAGCACTATAGTATATTAGGCCTGTGGAGCTCAGGCCTGGTGAGAACAACACTGGAAACACCTGCATCAGCTGACCGAGGGCCACAAAGAGATTTTCTGTCCCATTACGACAATTCGCTGAAGTTGTTTAAGGTGCCTTTGTTGCTGAAATCCAGTCTGCTGCATGATTTTTGACAGTGTGGAGTGTTGGTGGATGACTTTTAGTTGGTATACTTAAAACAGAGCTGCACCCCACTGACACAGTCTGTTTTGGCATACTCCATTTCTCAGTAGAGTCAAATCGCTAGATGCTGCTTCAGTACAATTCCTGACAATTCTGTGCCCACACAATCAATTTATAACAACTGAGCAACAGGGCTTTTCAATGCAAATGCTACAATCACATATCAATGTGCATGGCTTCAAATTACACACTGATTCATTACTCAACTTCAAATGACTGACTATACAGTACTGAACAGTAATTATGTAATTTATAAATATCACCAACACAAAACTAACATTAGTGATGAAGTTATGCAATGAGGTATAAATAGAAGGCCTAAAAGATTCAGTTACTGAAAAGAGATGCTTCTGCTGAGACCATTAACAACTTTGCCAGAACTTGCCTCTATTGTACAGTCATTTTTGTTATTGAGCACATCTGAAAGAATAGAAATCTTAAAATCACAAGACAGTTTAGTTTTGCTGTTAAGGGCAGATTAAACACTGTGTCCTGAATGTAGCTCATCCTGACAAAAAAGTCTCACATGTAGCTGGAAATGATTGAGTCACAAAGGGTTTATAACAGGAGACACTAACCTACATAACCTAACTATACCAATAAAAAAAAACATGTATTGTCTTGCTGAGGTGAAAGTAGACAATGTCTTTGTTGTTGCTCCTGCAGTGTCAGCAAGGCAAATAGTCCCACTACAGTATGATGATGATCTACTATGCTGCAGTTGCAGTGTCGAGGAACTGTACTGCTGCTGAGCACATCATCTTCAAACCCACAACATGAGGTAACAAGTAGCCCGTACTACATGCTGTCCACCTGGGGCTTTTCCTTCATACCTACAACAGCCTGTTGAAATCAGCATTGTTTGCTCACTGGTGCCAGAACGTTGCATTTATTACATGAGGTGTAAATATTACTGGGAATTATAGCCCGATGTGGTGAGGAAGGCAGAGTTGCTTTTCCAGTGGAGCCCTTCAGTTCATATACATGTCCTATTCACTTTCTGATGCCTTGTCGGAGGCGCAAAATTAACTCAAAATGCTCTTGTAAAACCCTGTTGTTTTCCCCAGGACCGCATGAGGAATATGGAGCCGCAACAGCCGAGAGATAGACATGAAAGAATAGTCTGTCTCCTCCGGCTGGCTTGCTGAAAATATAGCGGGTAGCCCATTTAATCGAGAAGTGGTGTTGCAGAGGGGGAATGTTGCTGCAGTAACCCCCAGGATGGAATAATCTGGTTAAGGGCAATCACGTTGGGCAACATAACTGTGCACGGATTTGATCCACTGAAATAACATCTAGCCCGTGTGTGTGTGAGTGAGTGCTATTTAAAAAGTTAGGAGATCATGGCGCCGTGGTGATGCAGGGGGGGCTTTTGTGTGTTGGTGCGCTGCGCGTCCCCAAACCTGGGCTCGTAGATAGTAGCAGCACAGAATAAGTTGTCCCCCCCTCCCGGCGCCTCTGCATGATCCACTCGCTGCATAAATATGATTGCAGATCTATCACCATTACAACAAACAAATGAATAACGCAGAAACACACACATACACATCCACATGAACACACACACACACTCTCTCACTAACACACACGCGCGCGCACGCACAACGCCGGTTCACAGCAAAACGGAGGAGTAGGCATAATAGTGATGAGCTTACCACTTGGATTCTTGTTTTTCTTAAGACTCTTGCCACAAAGACACTGCAGCATATGCGTTCCTTTGCTGAAAATGTTCCAAAGAAACCACATTGATTTGGGCGAAGAGCAATCCAGTGGCTTAAACACCCAGATATAGATGAGATCCTTGCGGTTGCATAATAACACAATTGGATCAGTTCTCCAGGACAAGGCTACCAATTGTATCATAGAAAAATAGGTATATCCAAGTCCTATGCGTTTGCATTCACGTGGCAAAATTTTCAGTACCTGTCACACTTCGTAATTATGGTGTGTTTCTCCTTCTGGTGTATAAAGGATGCCTCCTCAACTAGTCGATAATAGAAAATATACTCTTTAAATTGCATGTGTCGCACCGGGAGGAGACGGGCCGCCAGTAAACAAACACAACTAACATTAAAACAGTAAAACACGGTGGATTTCCGAGGAGAAAATCATTGCCTATTAGTTCATCACTCTGAGGAGAGGAGGGTGGATCTGCACAGCATCAAAAGCCAGGGGAGGATGCATCCTATGCACAGACTGCTGCAATGATAGCCCCAGCAAAACACCACATTGCCGGATCAAGTCCAATTCCTTTCTCCTGTAAACCAGCTTGTTTGGCGAGGTCAGATAACACCAACCTCAGCTTTCATGTCTAATAGTCCCACACTGCAACGTTTCTGTTAAAGCCAGGCTTGGGTTCTTGGTGTGTGTCCGTGATTCCTGGAGTGTGCGTTTCTTCCCTTCGTGGGGTATTTTCCTCAAGCCTTTTCAGCGCCACGCCACTTGCATCTCCAAAAGTACGGTGCGCCTGTATAAAAACATTTGCATGAATTTCCTTTAGCGTCGGACCTTAGTTAGAAATAGGAGGGGAGGAGGGGTTAACATTGAAAGATTGGCTTTCCATTACGTAAACACGTGGTTGGTTTCTGCGCCGTCATATCAGTGATGCTCTCGGAAATTTTTTATGATCCGACTCAGACTATTGTCCCGAGTCGTTTTGGTTTTATTTCTCACAAATGACAGTTTCTGTTAAGTCGATGTTTAGCTCAATATCTCTGCACCTCACTATCAGTGCTGTCGTTTTTAATTTTTTAAAAATTATTATTTATTTGTTTATTTATTTTTGTGTCAGCTCGTCTTGATGGGGTTCTTTTCTCGCAAGTATTAAGTTATGGCACCTTTTGCATCTTGTATGTCAGGCGAGAAATTGTGCATAAAAGCCTTGTCCAGTCACAGGTGCTCAGAGCCACCTGCGATAGGTTGGTGAGGATGCTTGCGTTTGCTTCTGTCAAGTCATCTAAGCATTGCTGAAGCAGGGCTGCAGAGTATTAGTAGCCTATAAGGTACTGCAACAAATCACTATTACTTCAGCAGACAGAACTAGTTAAATGTGACATCAGCTGCAAAACAATGTACTTCTGACGCCTGAATAACTCAAACAAAGCATCCCACAAAACAGATAATACAAGTAACACAACACAGCAAAGTCATGTGATTTCATAGACAAAACCTTGCAACTGTATTTTTTTACCTTTTGTGGCTCTGTTTTGTTCCTTCCTCCCTGAGGATAAGGGGCTAGTTAGTGTTGCTCATGACTACAGTTTCCACTGTATGACTACTTTCCCCCAAGGATTTTAGTTTTCCATCACAGACTTACTGAGAAGAAGATCATGTTTTCCCCTGATTATGCCTGTTCTCACAAGGGCATGGGTAGTGAGGACTGTGTGTGTTGTAGATATGAGTTAAATGTAATGTTATTCCTATTACATGTTTCTCTAATGAACATGTTGTGCATAGTCCACATGTAGGATTGAACCATCTGACATCTGTCAGCACAAACCGCTCCCAGCGCAAGTGGCAGAAGTCAGTTTGTCTGCCAGTGTTTGAAAGTGGACCCACTAGTTCCCCAGGAAGTTGACTCAACTCACAGGTGTGAGATATTGTGTGCCAGTAAACCGTCCTCGATCGGCTGCAGTTCAAAGGAGTACAAATAAACAAGCATTTAGCTTAGGCAGAAATAAATGAACCATTTACAGCATTAGTGAGTTTATTTATCAGGGATGAGTGTTGAATTCTTAAATGAAGAGATGAATATGAGTTTAAGGTAAAGTTGCAGGAGGCAATGTTGCATTACATCACTTCATTTAATCCTTCTTATCTCCAAAACAAGCAAGTATGTTTTAAGTATTATTATTATATATATTGCATGTACTTTGCATCGCAGGACCTCTTGGGATAATCACATTTTTATAATTATGTCTGTTGACGAGTTGAACTTTGCATTAGGTTCTTATTAAAACCTACTTTTACCAATGTAACGTCAACTAAGCAGAACAGAGAAAAAGCTGAGGTTTGTGTAAACAATATTAACCACAACACAGGAAGCTTGATGAGAGACTGGAGGGGTTCATTAGTGGGGTTGTGTTGTGTGTTCATCTCTGAATTACAGCATTAATCCACTTTAATGACCTAGTTTTGTGGCGCCCAGGTCTTGTCAGTTGGCTGTGATAACTGGTTCCTCAGGGATGTGGGCCACTTTGAAATTAAATGTTTCCTGATTGCCTTTTTTTTTTTTACATGACATTACAATGTTGCTGTGTTACTGTATTTTCTGTCTGACTTAAAAAGGTGCTCATTTGATTTTATTTGCTGGTAAATTTTTGCTTTCATTGTGTTTTTGCTTTTATAAGCCACATGTACAAACAGACTGTTGCTGTATAAAGTTGCATAAACACTTGAAGCAATTTACATATTATGGGCAATATATACTTGCTTCCACATGTGCTTTGTGAGGTCAAATGGACTCGTCAGCAGTGCTCTGAGCAGTGCATCGCAGCCTTTCCACTTTCTCCCCCTGCAGAGGCCTCTCATGTCATCCTTCTTATCGATCCGTCTACTGTAATGTAAAGTATCATCGCACCCTGGAGGATATCGTCTGACAATTTTGTCAGGGATCATTAGAATACTTCTTTTTGATTGCCTAGGCTGCGGCTGGCAAGAAGTGGTTCCCTTGTGAGTTTTTTACAGCCTGTTTTCTCCTGATAGGAAAAATAACTTGATTTAAGATACACAGAGATAAATGGACTGGTTCCAGTTTTACTCATGGGCTTAGTGGTTACTGTACACATTTGAAAGGCTCACACATGGGGGAGTGTGATGATCACACAAATGAGTGTTAACATTTGGAGACAGGCATCTACCCAGGTATTTTTTAAATCAAATTGTCTGTCAAAAAAAAAAACTAAACTAAAGAAAATCTGAAAATGTTCTAAAAATCATCATACAGTTGCTGTGTTTTTGGATTACCTGAAAGATACTCATTTGTGCTGAAATGAGTGTAACATGGTGAGAAGAGTGACAGATTTGGTATGGTAACTTGAAAAAAATCACCTGGCTATGCAGAAAATGAGGCCTTCATATCTGTCCGATAAGGTTAAATGAAACCAACACATGCACCTAATTAGTGAGATTTCTTTTTCTATAGTGAATTAAAAAAAAAAAAAAAAAATTTCAACCACTCACTTTACAGAGTAATAATTAAAGTTACCATGGATACATCTGTCTTAATATGCAGATTACAGATAATTCCAAATGTCTAAATTGAATACTGCAAACAAATTTTTGTAAATGTTTTACTTTTATATTGGTCACTTTCTACCACCTTGAATTAAAAATCTAGTATCTGAGGTTTAGTAGGATCAAACTCCAGCATGAAAAAAAAAACTGCAGCATGTGTGTACCGTATATGTGTCTGCTCTTGAAACTCAAAATCCACAACATATTGCAACTTGCTATTTTTGTAGACCATACATTTTTAATGGATTCTTCACCCCAGGGAGAAACATGTTTTGACATTTTTGTACTTTGTTGGAAATGAAGGCATCCATTGCTCTTGAAGAATCAAAGTGATGCTGCACAACAATAGATAATTCATTTATTGCTCATGTAGAAGGCCATCCAGAACTGAGAGCCTATTTTAATTTGTAAATGTTTGATATTTGTAGCATATTTCAGACATGTGGATTCTTTAGTGTATACAGGAGAATTGTTCAGCATTGTGTCCAGCATAAGGTCCAATACTACTTATTATGTTTGAGTGTGATACTTAATATCCAATAAACTAAAAAGCCATGTATTTTCTTGCCATCGCCATAGTGAATGGTATCTGTACTATCACTGCAAAAAAAAAGAAAAGTTGGGTAAACTCAAAATTGTCAGGCAACAAACTTCGATAAAATTTGAAATCGGGCAATTAAACTAAATATTTTAAGTTTTGCTTTTGAGTTTGCTCAACTCTGAATTCAGATTTTTGACAACTCAACTGTCAATCCAGTCTCATATCAAAATGTGAAATAGCTACGTGTATCCACAGTGCAAAACATACCCGTTTCACAATTAGGGCCTGAAAATTTTAAAATGTTCACGTGTTTTATGTACCATCTACACTCTTACGAATTACACTTTTATTTTGACAAATCGCAGCCCGCCGAATGTTCGAAAGTGGTTGGAGAATGTAAAGGCACTGTTCATCTTACAGTCACAGTGTCACCTCAGAAACAAAACAAACATGAATATAAATGCCAGGTAGACTGTTGCTAGACCCACACACTCAAGGAGTTTCACATAATTCTGTTCAGATCATTGGCAAGACAGAAGTAAACACAGCCAAAACGTGCAGCAGTGATGAAAGAGACACATAAACTTTCTTCATAAACAACTTAATCATTTGATCAGCTGTTTAATGCATTTTCAATAAGTTATAGATCACATTTCTGTGGTTTATAGCTGTTGTAGTTAAAAAGATGCACAAAGCCCATGGAACAGAGACGGTTACAGCTATTGATGGCATGATGAATACTTTAAGAAAGTAAGTTTTCGCATTTGTTAATAGTGGCATCAATGATTGCTGATGATGTAACACGTCGTGAAGTGTTGTCCCATTTCATAGGGGAATGTTTCATCCCTACCCCTTGCAGCTCTGTTTCAAGGGGTAGTGTCAAGGCCAAGGGGTAGGGGTAAGGGTTAGGGCTACAGGGTGAATTGAGATTGGGCCAAAAGTGTCATTCTATTTGATTTGTTGATGACCTGGCCCCCTCAGACAGTGCATTGGGGTTATTGCAGGCCTCAGAATAAACTTCCCATATCATTTTAACTTAGTTTAATTAAATGTTAATTAAAACTTACCTGTTTGGACCCCAGTCTGAGTCAGCACAGCCAGAATGAGACTGCAAGTGAAAAGTGCCAAATCAGAAAGTTGGCTTTCAAGCATTTCACAATAAAGAAATAAGAGTTAGCAGAACTGTTGGCCCTTGTACCAAGCCCCAACTAAAAGATATAATTATTAATAACTCACCCAATTGTTCTGAAGCACACAACTGGATGGCTTTATTGTGCTAACTCACATTATTGCCTTAAATGTCAATAATTTATATTTTCAAGTTTAACCAACTTAAATTACTATTTTAGGCCAAAAATTACAAGTTGGATTTTTGCAGTGCGGTGCCCGGAGTTAAATGGCATCCACCAAGTCTTTAAAATGTGTGTTACAAAGTTTTGCCAAAAAATTCACTTCTGTTCATATACTAATTCTTCCAACACAATGATCCTCAAAGTTTAGACGTTCCATTCAATCATTCATGTAAAATGCTTTAAAGGTCCCATATTATGCCCCTTTTCAACATATTAAAATTGTTTTCAAGTGTGTAAAAGACATGTCTACGACCTGCATTTGTCAAAATGGACTTTGGATCAAATCTTATTCCAGTCTCGGAAGTCATCAAAAAAACAGCTCTGTTCAGAACAGCCTGTTTCAGGGCCTTTCACGTTAATGCAATGATCTGCACCTGGCCACGCCCATCTTTCTAGAGGGGGTTGTGGCTTCGGCTCCGGTAGCCATGTGCTAATGTTGTGAATGCTAAGTGACTCGAAATGACTGGAGGAAGCAGTGCGGTGCTTCCGTACCAATTTGAACCGGAGTCTGACCCAGAGGGAGAAACTTCGGCAGAAATTCCTTATAATCGACTGCAGCAGGA
>JAQQZY010000015.1:19844454-19861815 GCA_030068375.1 Ostorhinchus rueppellii
TGTGTGTGTGTGTGTGTGTGTGTGTGTGTGTGTGTGTGTGTGTGTGTGTGTGTGTGTGTGTGTGTGTGTGTCCTTGTTCAGTAACAGTGTTAAAAGCATCTGCGTCCCTTCATCCAAAATGCCCACAGCCAAGATGTCAACCAATCAGAGAAAGAGAAGGAGCAGTATTTGGCACCGCTTAGAGCAAGTGGTCGCAGTAAAATGAACAGCTGCTGTGAACCAAGTCATGACCAAAGACTTCATTAGACAAACACACTCTCAGATATACACAAACATAATCCTGCCTATAAACAAATTGCAGTGAGCTTCTGTCCACTTTCCCTTGGTTCATTGCCGAGCACATGCCCTCCTTTAAGTTGTCTATAGCAGGCTCAAACTGCTGCTTCTTATTTGCACTGATATGTAGATAGGAGTCTTATCAGAGAGTGAATATATTTAGCACATATTAGCATCCTGCTTTGATTATTATCAGGTACTGCTCAGTGATACTTGGCTAAAATACAACACAGTATGTGATGTTTAGACGTCAATTCAAAAAGCTCTCCAGTGCACCCACATTGTGACTAATAGGGCAAAGAACCAATAGAACAAATTGAGCAATCCCACACACATAATAACCAATTCCTGTTTAAAATCCTTTGTGACCAGCAATATTCGTTACTGGAAAGAAATAGGGCAGTGACACAAGACCTGTAAGCAGCCCACATTTTCTAAGTATATGTATAAGTATTGTTGCACAATCACTGTCCAGAGATACTATACTGTATATAAGAAGCTAAACAGGTGGCTAGTAAAGTTTTTTGTGATATCATTTCATTTTTCATCTGTCTTGTCAGAAATATGATTTTTGTTTGCCTCTAATATGTATGTACACTTAATTTTCACACATTCTTAATCATATTTATGTACATGTACATTTAATTATAGCACATTTTAAAACTATAGTACTCTTTACTTTCTAATATTTGCAGTACTTTGGCATCACTTTACTATTTGCACTTCAAGGAATATTTTGCTGTCAAATATTTGTACTTGTTGGCCAACACGGTGGTGCAGTGGATAGCACCTGTGCCTCACAGCAAGAAGGTTCAGGGTTCGATTCCAGTGTGGAGTTGGCATGTTCTCTCCGGGTACTCCGGCTTCCTCCCACAATCCAAAGACATGCATTGATAGGTTAATTAATCTAAATTACCCATAGGTGTGAATGTGAGAGTGACTGCTTGTGACTGCTTCCCCCTTATGTAGCTGGGATAGGCTCCATGCAACCCCCGTGGCCCTAGTGAGGATAAAACGGGTACAGAAGATGGGTGGATGGATACTTGTACTTGTGCATGACAGAAAATTTGAATATGTTATAATTAACCCATAAAAACCCAGTATTACTATTGTGGCAATTTCCAAATGAATTATTCCCTCCGTGTTTTATCACTATTATTATCCTGTTTGTTTTGAGTTTTTTCAGTGTAAATCATGTATTTTCCTATATTTAATTCACTGATCATGTAGATGTTCATAAAAGCTCTGAGTAAATTCAAAGGTTAGTATGTCAGAACAGAGAAAACTGGAGAAAAAGTGTTTGTTTGTTTTTTCAGGAAAATATATCATTTTCTGAACATAAAAACAAGTATCTCCATCTATTGTCATTGATCCAACTCCATGGGTTTTACTGGTGAATCAACGTTGTAGAAGATGACGGTGGTTCCACGGTCATGACAAGATGACAAACCGTATTTTACACAATTATTTACATGGACTGATAGGATTATTGAATCATCAGGTACTAAACAGTTTACATCAGTAGATGGTCTTGGTTTATGGGTTAATACAGTTATAGTGTACTGTCTGTTAATGTATCATCACATGTTTTGATTTGATGAATCTTTTAGTGTTTGTATCAAAATTGTGTCCACCAACTTCTGTGTGTCCGATTTTTCTCTTATCAAACCACAAGAGCTCCAAGACCATCTGTAACTTTGATACGCTCTTGTTGTCTTTGTTAGGAAGGATCTGTCATAAAGGCACATGGTTAAAATATAAATGTTCTCAGTTTGCTTTGGGTGAGGCAGGAAGTGCCTGCTTTGAGTAGTCACCCAAAGCATGAGCAGAGGCTTGCAGTGAATAAGTGAGCAGACATTAGTAATGAATGCTACAGTGGTCACACACATGCCAAGCATCTTTCGGCCATGGCACGGTCTGTTCCCCCTTCGCTCTCATATAAAGTTTACTCGGAAGTTGCATGTACTCACACATAAGGACACATAGCTGAATGACGCATACAGCCTAAAATAAAGGTCTTCCTCAAATCATGCCCATTTATAGTCACCTCCTGGGGAGTACCTTGTCCACTAAAGATTTTTCTTATCAACATTTTGCTTCCTTAGAAAACTCTTTCCATTTGTAGCGATTGACTTCTCATGCTTTACATCTCATTTTGAGTCTTTTGTGATCTCAATTGTTTTGTTTTTGGCATCATTACTCTTTCTTTCTTTACTGTGTGTCTCTGTTGGCAACGAGATGTATAGCCCTACTCTATATGGCTTTAACAATGCAGTTACATAGTCATGCTCATGAGGTTGGAGTTTACCCGAACGTACAGCCATGTGCGGTCATGCAATTGATTGTTTCCTGCAGTGCCAACAAGATAATCAATATTTCAGCTATTTCACCCCCTTTTTAGCCACTGATCAGCCATGTAGTTCTGTTCTACTCTATACACTATATTTATCCTCTGCACCCTGTAGAGATAGTAGAAAGGAAAGGATAAAATAGAATTTTAAGCCAAGAGAAAATACCATAAGTAGGTAGAAAATAATGTAACAACATTGGGTTAGAGAGTTGGAGCTGCACTGGCCCCTCACTGACTCATTTTAAGCTCTTCTATGTTGTCATTTTGCATGTCTTTTGGGGTCAAATTGTCAAATTAGTCCCAACTATTATTTGCTTACAATGTTACAAGTAGGTAGCAAAACAATAAACCACCAGGTAGCTTCTGAATATTTATTTTCATAGTGAAAATAAAATGCTGGACTGAGAAAGTTAAATAAAATGGTAATGAATACATATTTTACTTCCTGTTGATGTATTCCAGAGTCCTGCACCAGATCGTAACATGCTGGGGAGGGTAAAAAAATAAAATAAAATTACAAAAAGACATTTTTGCAGGTATGGGTAGGGGTAAAATTAGTGGGTACTGAGCAAGAAACTGAAAAAATAAAAGAAGATTCATGGATGAAAACAATTTGCAGGTCATAACGATGATGATCATCTCATTTCACTGGGGTTGAGCCACAGCCATTTTTTTTTTAATGTGGAGTGAGCCCCACCTCTGTTTACATCCAACCAGAGACGTCACTGAGCAGCACTTATTAGAGATTTACTGATTAGTATTAGCCAAAAATAAACCCTTTACAAGTGAGTTAATGTGTAGACAATGTGTTTAGTCATGGGTTGCAGGTCTAATGTATGCAGGTATGAGCAGGTGCAGATTGGACATGAAAAAAAGCAGGTCGGGTTGCAGTTCTCAGCTTTGTGTTTACAGGCAGGCTTGGAAAAGTGAACCCCTTGCCAGGAGTATGGTGTATACTACCATTTTACTGATCTAGAGGTCTTAGACCCTAAATATGAGAGGGTAAAAATCACAGATATGAAAACAATAAGATTTAATCGATTATCAGACCACCTTGATACACCAACGTTCAGATGCATAATGAAAGGATGGGAGGATTTTTGTTTGGTTTTGTTTCTTTGTTTGCCATTTTTAACCAAGATACAAGCAGAGGGACCTTGCCAGTAACCAAGAAGCTGAGATGTTCAAAAAAGGTGAAGTTGCCAAGGGAAACTGGAGAACATTTATAGTCATGAGCAGAACTGAGGTTAGACACAAGACCACAAATCTTAGCATTCATCTGCATTTGCGTTTGCTTACTGCAGTCAATTAGACTAGCATGTTGCTGCACTAGGCCTCACTCTAGCTAATTTGTTAACCTCATAAGTCATTCCACTGTTATGTAATAGTACTGTGAGTCTTTTTTAACTTGTAAAGACTGCATCTTTCATTATTCATATCCTTTCATAGCGCAGATCTATCTGGGATATAGGCCTGTATGGGTTGAGTATTAAAATGGGACAAACTTCCTGCATTCAAGAGGAAGTGCAGCATGTGTGCGCAAAACTGTCATCAAAAGAGCCACTTTTAGAGGAATAAAGCCTATTTCCGATTCAAAGCATCCATTCCTCTGTAGCTCAGCAGCATTAATGGAACAGCAAGGCTGAGTATAGAGCCTTAGAGTCGTTACCTATTCGACCATCCATTTACTGAAAATTGTGTTGACTTTAAAACTACTTTCTATTTACAAGCAAGAGGGCTTTTCAGATTTTGTTAGAGTCAACATTTTTCTACTGTTAACAAAGAAAATGTATAAGAATTAGTTTAGCTTATACACACATAGGAACATAAAGGGGTTGTAACACTCTCACATCATTATCAAATGTAAAACACTGGCAAAAAAGTGTGTTTTGTCCACATTTTCTGACATGAAGGATCATGTGCATCCTGCTTTATCAAAACGACAGAACATCTAAAGGACATAAGTTGAGTGCTTAGAGATCATCTAACTTTAACAGCCACTTCTGGGAGACCTGAGAAGGTTCAAGGTCTCTAAAAGAAATGAATAGAGTGCCTAAAGATGTGTCTAATGTCTGTTTCTATTTTCAAAAGGTCAAGAAAGTGTTTGAAATAACTCATCAACATCAATCTGATAAATGATCACTGAGTGTGGAGAAAAAGCTTTCACAGATGGAAGACAACCGCTGGCAAAAGCTTCCTGGTTCATTCACCATGCATCTCTTGTGAAGGTCTGTGATGTGAAAAACATAAATAACAGAGTGGTATCTTTAAGTCTATTAAATGTATTAATATTAGCTGACTTAACTATACAGTAGCTCATAATAGAGAGTTTCAATCCACTAACAAGAAGCACAAGAGCTCAGTTCAGTTCCTATTGGGTCTATTTTATTGCCCTCTTTCACTATCCTTTTCTCTTAACTCCTCTCTAATGTAAATCATCAAATGAAGGCACAAAAAATCCAAAATACATGTAATAAAATAAACAAATAAGCAAAGGAAATGAATGTTTAATTGAAATAAAAATTGTATTCTGCTTTATTTCTGTTTTACTTCAGGAAATGTGTTTTAATATTGAAGAGAGTTAGTTGCTCTTTGGCCAAATAGTACCTCTACACCGGTTGTCCAAGATGTTTTGACACAATCAAACTATACAGTGTACCGCTAAAACATTTGGTATAAACCTAAAATAAAAATTTTTCCAGGATCCCTCATAACACCTAGCCCAAACAGCAATGCCTTATACAGTTCGTATTAAAATGTCTGTGTAACCTGATTTTACACTAAATATTGGGTCATCTCTCCTTCCTTCCTTTTTTTTTTATATTAATCCTGTCTTTATACATACGTCTGCACTTTAATATGTATTTCTAACACAAAAACATAAACTACATTTGTACATATTTAGGAAAAAAAAGTAAAAATTCTCCTGAAACTGTACGTTATGTAGATTTTTATAAGATGTTTGATCACATGATGTTAACACCAAGGGAATGTTTTGTGTTTATACCAATTCTGGTTGAAGTGTTAGATTTAGAATTAAAATCTCTGCACAGGAGCTACACTGGTGTGCAGATTTGTTTCTTGTTCTCCTTAAAACTAGACCGACCACACCTAGACAAATAATAAAATCCTGTGCTGTAGCCACCACTGAGGAGAAGCTTCTCATAGGACCCGTTGCCTTAGTCACTTTCCATCACATAGAATAAAAGTTGTGACCCTGACCCTGGGGAAATGCACACACCCGTCCCTCTGATCTCCCTGTGAATCAGGTCACAGGTACACATTAAAACCTGACAGGACCTGTGACGGAAATCCTGTATTTCTCAGAGTGGCTAAAAGGGGAGAAGCGTCTGAGTTTACTGGCTCAGTCTAAAAAAACAAAACAAGAAACATGTAAAACCTATAGATTTTTTTGTACCTATTGATCAATTTCCATTTACTCTTACAGCACAAAAATATTACAAGACATTTCATAGACATTAGTAGCACATACAAAGCTACAAAGACACACACACACACACACACACTTATATACTTCCTCTCACCCAGAGAGACTCTTTTAATAGCACATATTCCCACAACAGCGCACTGTAAGATGCACCAATGGGACCTCCCAAGAACTGACAGGATCTCCTGCCATTCAGACGGTGTCATAAAAACAAGTTTCATCATCAGTAATGCACCATTATTTATCTTCTCTAAAATCCAAAGATATTTTCCTTACTTTTGCATGGCTCATTTATTTTACCACACTGAATCAAGGGGCTTATTATAACAATTTCAGCGTTACCAAAATATAGGCAGAAAACCAACCTCTATGAATGGCTCTAAATTAATTACAGATATGAAACACAAAATTATAAATTGCATCTATCATACATAATCAGCAAGATTTACTCATATTCTCTTGTGCAGCGTGGATATCACTCGTGTAATCAAGGTGATACTACTTTATAGAGCTGGCAAAATGCATGATTATTTAAGCAAATTCTTTTGACATTTGAATTTGAATAATTTCAGTGATTTTAATTTGAGTCTAAGAAAACAGTCTTAACTGAAAGGTGCCAACATTGTGTATAATAAAAGAAATCCCCCTTTCATATTAATATTCTTCAGAAAAGTTAGTCTTAGAATAGTGAAGCGGGACTCCAGTGTTGCATAATCAGATAATGGATGGAGATTTGAACAAATGCATGCAGTAGAGGATAGTTTTATGTTTTGAACAGACTTTGGTCCAATCTAAACATTGCATATCTGTAAAACTACTCATTTGCCATCAAGAACCATGATGCTTGTGGAGGCTCAGGGTAAAAAAAAAAAAAAAAAGTATACAGTGTACTGGAAACCTAAAACCTAAAGTTGCACAAGAACACCATTAGTAAAAACTGAGCTCTCCAAATGCTGCTTGGCAATTTTACATGCTTTAATGCATAAGATAAGTAAATGTTAAAAGAAACCTTACTTTCAATCCACTTTTCCTGGTATCTTCCATCTGTCTGCCATCTCCCATCTTATACAACGAAGTAATGAATGTGAAAGGAAATGTCGTATTGCCTATAATTCTAGGACTCTTCATTTTGTTCAGTAATTGCCCTGTAAGTGCACATGTGCAGGAATCTCCAACATGAAGAGAAAGCTTTACAACCTCAGAATTTTTCACATCTGTCTTCCGTGTATTATTTTCTAAACTGCACATCAAGTATATACAGATACAATTATTTTTCACATTGACATCTCAGTATTTAAAGTTGATTTTGCAGGTATTGCATTTAACGGTAATACCAGTTTAATTTTATCAACTTTTTTTAATAAGAACAAAACCTATCATGGCTATCTGCATGACATTACAGATTATCATTGTAAGAAAATAGTGATATAATCAGCTATTACACTTTGATCTATTACAGTTTCATGAACACTTTGGTTATTCATTCTGGCATGAGGCTTGAATTATTAACAAAGGCGGTCTCAGTTGTACGTCGTCATATTCCGCTCTGGTCAGCAGGGGGAAGTGTTGTAATATAGATGTTCATTCATGAAGTCATAGCTCTTCAACAGAATTCATTGAACAAATTTGTGAGGAACAAATACATTAAGAGATCATGCAGTTTAACATAGTACAACAGCAACGCATGCCATTTGTAATTAATTTAACATAAGGGAATTAATTTATATTCAATTTACCAACCAGGGACCTTTCTGTGTGGTGTTTGCATCCTCCCGCCATCCAAAGACATGCACTGATACTGTAGGTTAATTGATTTATCTTAATTACCTATAAGTGTGAATGTGAGAGTAATTGGTTGTTCATCTCTATATCAGCCCGATGAACTGGCGACTTGTCCATGGTGTACCCTGTCGTAGGTAGCTGGGATATTCTCCAGCTCCCCACTACCACCACCACCATGAACAAATGAATGAATAAAAATAAAACTTTTATTTTCCACCATCAGCTATCACTTACACTGTTTGAGATATTGTATTTTCTTTGTGTGTCCTCTATGTTTATACAGAAATTGTGTTACTTAAGTTTCCTTTTTTGTGAGTTACCAAGTAACTGTTACCAAGGTCAGGATTTTCTGCCGTAAGTAAACAAATAAAGTAGCCTATAGTGGATACTCTTGAACAACAGAGTTAAAAGGTTTTTTCCCCTTCAGATACTACAACTGAAGTACATTGATTTATGATAAACCCGGTCATCAGAATAAGTAAAGTGGTCAATGTTCATAATTAGATGTGACTTTTCTCAATTTTCATTCTAGATTTCATTCAGACTTGCTTTCAGAAATCTGTTTGTAATCCCCATCATTTTCATCTTCGAACTGTGTGAAATGGTCTCTTCACACAGCAGCTAATTTTACAGCTGCTCTCTCCCCAGTCTCTTTGCTAATTATCCTATCTCTATGCCTGTATGCTTTTCTCTGTGTGGAACGTGCTAAACAAGCACATCGTTTGAAACCGTTCATTCATCTCTGCAACTGCTGTCATGGCAACAATGTATTGGTGGCAGAAAACAGACCACGGTCTCCAGTCAACCTGGACGGTTTAGACACACTCCTGGGTAGATGAAAAGTGGTGGAAACTATCACTCCTTAGGCCACAGATTTTGAGGGGAGTCAGAGAAACCAAGGGGGCTGGGTGAGTTTGCATTTATTTATATTGATCATCACTGAACCTCAATACCTGAAGCAAAAGACAGGTCATTAAAAAAGCATGCAATTATTATCAAAACTATCACTTTGTTATTTAAAGCGCATTGCTAATGCACTATGTAGTGACATTAATTTTTGATGTGTAAAAACCTTATGGGTATCGGTGTTACATTTCTTCTTGTACCCCAACATTTCAGCCAATGGTTATATCATTAAATTGTATGAATGATGTGTGTGTTTCTGTTATAATGGATCGGATCAAATGTTTTTTGCCTTGTTTTGTTTTTTCTTTGTAGACTAAGATGAACCACCTCGCATATCAATCCCCACTTCCTGCAAAAAACACATATCTTCAACAGAAATGGGACAAAGCTTCATATGAAATGCACAGAAGAAAGGTTTGGAGAAAATTTAGGAAAACCACAAGTTGAATTCAATTAAGAAATAACTCAATGACTTGGTATTGAATTACTGCATTTATTAAATACCACTTTGTCCTATTACCTTATATTATAAATATATATACATTTAACCCAATAAGTTCAAGTTTTTTTTTCTCTGTTTTTGAGGTTAGCTTTTCTATTCAGTGATTAATACTCAGCTGTGTATTTTTCTTGCAAGGTGAAGTCAGCTACATCAACAATAGACACAACTGCACCAAAGACATATGGACATTTGACTCTGAAGCTGAAGAAACAAAAGGTTGGGGCTTTTTTAGAACACAAGACACCATCCACTGTGTGCCAAGATCAAAGTTTAATGTTAGAAATTCAAACCTTGCTAAAAAATGAACTGGCCAACATTTATTAACTAAATTTGCAAAGCTTGTAAAAAGCCTTGAGGATGTTTTCGAGTTCTTTATATAAAGAGTCAGATGTGTCACAAATGTAAATACTGTGTTTCTGTTTCTAACCATATTCCTTTAAGCTTGAGGAAGAACGGACGATGAAGATTCAGAGGGAAAATACTTTACTTAAGGAGAAAATATATTACATCATGAGGACAACAGGAGGCACTGACAACAGGAATTTCTATGATAAGAAGAGGTCAGCTGAGGTTTCTTTGGATCACAATGTTGCTATCATTGTTAGAATGTATAATATATTAAGCTAAAGGTGCCAGTTGTGCTGCAAAGAAATCGAGTTGCACTTTAAACTATTGCCTGTTTGTACATCCTATTGTATCCTCCACATGTCAGCCTTGGCAAGGAACAACGACAGCTGGAGTTGTTTCGTATCACCAAGGAGAATGAAATGATCCTGCACCGTCTGAACCAATGCAAGCCTCTCTATGATGTGAAGAGCTGGCACGAAGACTGGATAAAAACGCTAAAGATGATGGACAGTATTGCCCGTTACCCACGAGGAACATCAAATCACCAAAAGGTTTTTTTTCTTTTTCATTTAAAAAGAGTACCTTTTCATTATATCTGTATATCCGAATACAATGAGTTTACCACAGTGCACATTATTAATATATAGTCTGTGGTGTACCATAGTAACAACAATTTTATGTCTCACTTACAGAAACAGGAAAAAACAACCAAGAAAAGGTGTGCTTCAGATAAAGAAAAAAAGGTAGCTGTTGGTGAAATCCATAAGGAAACAGGATGCGAAGCAGAGTCTGGGGATACTGAAAGGAAGAAGGAAACCAACAACAACAAGGATACAAGAAAAGACACAGACAAACTGATACCTACAGACTCTGACCCTAAACCAAATGAACCTGAGAAATCTCTCCTACCAGATACTCCTGTAGAACCCAGTGTTTCTGACACAGTTAATATCACAAGTGATGCTGTAGAAACTCCTTTCTCTCCTGATGGATCTCAGCTATTTAAAACACAAATAGAAGACCTCAATTACTGAATAAGAGTTGAACATTAAAGTCAAAAATCACAGTCAGCTTTATTTTCAGTTTTTGCCATATGTGCATTACATACAGGCTAACTGAAATTACAAGACTCTAAGGTCCCACAGTACAAACTGAACACAGTAGAAAAAATCAACACAACAGAACAGAATATAACTACAACCTATAAACACTAAACAATATAATTATAAACATAGCATATAACAATAAGCAGGAGGGGGTTGAGTAGACAATAAATTGTCAATAAGGTGCAACAGTGAAGTTAAACAAATGAGGTATCGTTAATGTCCAGAAAACATGTTTTTTTTTCTACACAGTGCAGGACTCTGTTATGATGTAAGACACTGTAAGCTGTAAGAGAAACTGTATCCAAACACTGAGTGAAACATCTGATAACAGTTATTACATGACTGATAGCAGTGGTCCATTTACAGTAATATGTTAGAAAAGTTACATTTGTGTATGATGTAATATTTAAAAAGATACAAATAGATGTCATGTACATTTCTGTTGTCACACAAAATTAATATAATAAATAATTGAAATATTTAATTTGTAAAGTTGTTGACATTTTTATAATTGTATGTAGCTGGAGGGGGGAAAAAAAACACATAAAGGCGGAACCATTCATCAAACTCTGGTTTGCCGCCGGAACCCTTTGACACAGCACCCGGTGCAGAAAGAAGCCGCGGATTTGATTTTACGCAGCTAGTCAGCTAGCACATACTCTGTAGTGCAGTTATCTACATTGTTTTTACTTCTTGTAAAGAATGACACACTTGTGAAAATCAAAGTGGCAATTCTACAAACTCAAAATGAATCTCGAGAGACTTCGAAAACGAGTACGGCAATATATTGATCAGGTAAAAACATCACTTCTTTCGGAATTTCTGTGTAGCTAGCTAGCGCTATCTTTGGAGCCGTCAGTAAGTGGTAATAAGCCGTAGTTTGAATCCCATGCTAACTTAAGGCTATGACCCTGACAGCCAAACTGCCATATTATGAAATTCACAGTCTTGTGTTTGTTCTTTGTGTGTTTTTACAGCAACAATATCAAAGCGCCCTGTTTTGGGCCGATAAGATCGCATCCCTCTCACACGGTGAGTGACGTTAATGTTTTATGTGGCTAAGCATTGTGATAGCCTGCGTAAATAGATGTCAATCGCATCCCCGAATTTACGTGAGACTGTCTAATATCTGATAAGAAATCCTTTGAATGCATTTTTGTTTTTGCAGCTCAGTGTGTCGTTGTTGCAAACCACAATGCTGCGTGTCGTAGGAGTTATTACGTATAACGTTGTCTTCTCAGTAGTGAAACCTCTTCAGGGAAAGTTTGGTTACTCACCATCTCGTTTTGTTTAACAGAGGATCCCCAGGATATCTACTGGCTTGCTCAGTGCCTTTACTTGACCTCACAGTACCATAGAGCCTCCCATGCCCTCCGTTCACGAAAACTTGACAAGGTTATACAAGACTATTTGTAATTTCTTCACCTCTGTCTTATGTAATAATCATAACAATAAAAGGTCATTTGTGATATTCCAGTCTGAAAATTTGCTTTCCTTCTCTCACACAGCTGTATGGAGCATGTCAGTATCTTGCTGCTAGGTGCCATGTGAGTGAAAAGAAAATAACCCGTACTAGTATTTATCAACCTTTTTGAAAATTTATCAGATATGTTTTATGCTTTAGATGTATTTCTCTTTGTATGTTCCTTAGTATGCTGCCAAAGAGTTCCAGCAGGCCTTGGATATTCTGGATTCAGAGGAGCCAGCAAGTAAGAAGTTGCTGGACAAGGGTGGAAAGGAGGACAGTGGGACACCAGAGACAACCAAGGACTGGGACATGTCCCCTGCCTCTGTAAGCATGGGGTGTCATTAAAATAGAAACTGAATAACATGACATGGCACATTTTCAGAAAATTCAGTGAAAAAGTAGTATATATCAACTGACCACACAGAAATACCTTGCATCTCAATTATATTATTTACAAGTGAAATATGCTTGACCTTATTGATTCACCAATTATTAAGATCTTTTGTGCTAATTTTCAATTAAGTGTGTAATAGCATAGAAGATATTAATATGTCTCTAAATTCCCCAAAACTCTGTGACGTCTGTTATATCATGTTCTCTCTTTTTAATGATGTTTGTATTGCTTTCATGCAATTTTCCATCCTGTGTCCATATTGTGTTGAAGCATGAGAAACATCCTCAAAATGATCAAAAGTAGAAAGTGTGGTCTGTGAAACAACCAAAAATAGCATAAACTGATAAGATGCTAACTGTCATCACGTACTGTATGTCTTTATTAATTTTTTAACGTACATATATGATCGCAGTTGCTTGAAATGTTTATATAAGTTAATGGTATATTAACAGTCTTAATACTATGGAGTTAAACAATGTGAGTAATATGGAGATTCACAAGAGACTTAAACTACTTTCCCCCTTTTTTTGCCATTGAAATGTTTCAGATCAACAGCTCCATCTGCCTCCTGAGGGGTAAGATCTATGATGCCATGGACAACCGGCCATTGGCCACCTCCAGTTACAAAGAGGCCTTGAAACTCGATGTGTACTGCTTTGAAGCCTTTGACCTTTTAACAGCCCACCACATGTTGACTGCACAGGAAGGTAGGGCTGATTTGTGCACATAGTTCTTTTAATATGCTGCAAATAAGTGTTTTCTGTTACCATGAAAGAAATATTTTTAATGTAAAAGTGTGTTTTTGTTGTTTTTTTGTTTTGTTTTGTTTTTCAACAGAGAAAGACTTCCTTGACTCACTTCCTCTGAGCCAACAATGTACTGAGGAAGAGGAGGAGCTGTTACACTTCCTTTTTGAGCATAAATTAAAGAAGGTGGGCATTTAGTTTACAAGACTACTGGATTTTTCTTTTGCTGATTATGTAGTTGTGGAGAGAATTAATTTGTTAAAATTTCTAGAGGTTATTATATTTATAGTCGAAGCTAGAAATAGCTTATTTGTCCATGTGTTGTTCAAAACATGTTAAATTAGAGATGAAAGGGGACTAGAAACCATATCCAGCTCTGTAGTTTTACAGTTTCAGGGTTTATCTATATATAGGTAATTCAGGCCCATGACTGTTCTTCCTGTCATTCTACCTTTTTTTTTTTTTTTTTGGTCTAAATTTAGTAAATTTAGTTATTTTAATTTTCTTGACATTGCTGTAACGTTTTCTTCGTTTCAACTGCAGTACAACAAGCCCAGTGACTTGGTGGTACCAGAGATGGTCAATGGTCTTCAGGACAATTTGGATGTTGTAGTGTCTCTTGCTGAGAGGCATTACTATAACTGTGATTTCAAGATGTGCTACAAACTCACATCGATGTAAGTGTCTTTTTTTTTTTTTTTTATTTGTACAGTCAAACCATTATGCACATTGTTAACATTTAGACAAATGCTTATTTTTGTCATGTAATCACTTATGTCCAAGTTATACTTATTGAATCTCAGTGCATATAATATTTTGTATTTTTTTGTGTGTCAGGGTGATGGTTAAAGATCCCTTCCACGCCAATTGTTTACCTGTCCACATAGGAACTCTGGTGGAACTCGGAAAAGCAAATGGTAAAATATATACTGACCTCATCATGTTTGATTGCTTGTTGTCCTTTACTGATTTTAAAGTAAAAGTGTTTTATTAATTTGTTGGTTCACTTTGTTTATGCTCCCGTGTCTTTGTTTATCTCCTTCAGAGTTGTTTTATCTTTCACACAAACTTGTCGACTTATACCCAAACAATCCCGTAAGTATTAACAGTATATTACTTTTTCTGTGTCCATGAACTCCCCTCTTTAGTAATCACATAAAACTGGTTTACCAGGTATCATGGTTTGCTGTTGGGTGTTATTATCTCATGGTTGGTCATAAAAATGAACATGCCCGGCGATACCTTAGGTAAGTAGGTAAAAATATGTACATCCTGTTTGTGCATTAGAGGTAGTTCATAATTTGTGAAAGTTAGAAGACTCACATTTTAGGCCTGTTGTATATGTCTCTTATAGCAAAGCCACTACCCTGGAGCGTACATATGGACCTGCATGGATTGCCTATGGTCACTCATTTGCAGTTGAGAGTGAGCATGACCAAGCCATGGCTGCCTATTTTACTGCTGCCCAGCTGATGAAAGGGTTGGTACATAATTGGATAAGTTTGGGAGTTAAAATCCTATGTCCTTCCATAATCATCACCGTCATTATGAGGAAAAATACACATACCATACATGCATTTTTAACTCCAAATTGTCAATCAAGTGATATCTGAAATGCTATGGACAACCATGGCAGTTATGAGTCACCCTCAGATATTTTGTAGGACATCTTGCTTAGAAAAACATTTTGTATTCTGTTTAATTATCATGTCACTAACTCTGTGTCCCTCCCTTTCGTGCAGGTGCCACTTACCCATGCTCTACATAGGCCTTGAGTATGGCCTGACAAACAACTCTAAATTAGCAGAGCGTTTTTTCAGCCAGGCTCTTAGTATTGCTCCAGAGGACCCATTTGTCATACATGAGGTGGCAGTGGTGGCTTTTCAAAATGGAGAGTGAGTCATACAGCAACAAACACACACATTGATAATTAGGTCTCTAGCTATACAAAGACAGCATCAGTTAAACTGGCAACTTATTCTGGCACCTATTACTGCAGTATTTGTAAGAGCCTGACTAAATAAAGTGTAAGTATTGTCTGTTTATCAGCTAAATAAATGACCAAAAAAGTGGATTGAACTGAAACCAATGAATTAACAACAATCTGTTTGGAAGAAATATAAATTCCTGCTTTATATATAGTATATTTGGTTAAATTGTTACTCTTAGAGCCATTCCATCTTGTTTGGTTCATTTTATGTCATGTAGTTCAATTGTTTTATTAAGATTTACATAAGATTGTTTCAATATATGCAATGTTAGTGTCAGTTCATGTCAATTTCTATAGAAAAGGCCTAAACCATTCCCCTTTGGGTCTGGTCTTAATATGAAAAAAGATATTTTCTCTCCCCTTATCAGTTATTTAGCTTTGCAAATAGTTTTAGTTTTAGCACTTTTTGATAACCAATTGGCCTAAAGCTGAAGAATCTTCACTGAAATTAGTTTATGGTTCAGAATTCAACAGCAGCAACATTTGAAGAGCAAGTTGAACTGTGTCCATTATCTCAGATGACTTGGAGTTTGGCCAAATCCATCTTCAGAAATGTTAAAAAAAAAAAACAAATTTTTGGAATGAACTCATATTTTAAGACCAGGGAATGTGGTTTTCAAACTTTTTGTTTATTTTTTTGTTATGAAGAATCTGAGTTTCCCTGTCTCTGGTTTCAGTTGGAAGACGGCAGAGAGGTTGTTTCTCGATGCAATGGAAAAAATCAAAGCCATAGGGAACGAGGTAAGTGCTAATGACTTTAATTCCTAAAATGCCAATGTGTGAACGCTGAACATCTGATGGTTTCTTATGGTGTGTGGTTATTTTTTTTTGTTTGTTTTTTTTTATCTTATTCTTAAGGTAACGGTGGATAAATGGGAACCTTTACTGAACAACTTGGGTCATGTCTGTCGAAAACTGAAGTAAGTACTGTGTGGCACTGATTTGAATATGTAGTTTATTACTTTGATAATTAAATCTTGTAAGAGGCTTATTACCATTATATGGTGCCTTTTTAATGATGCAAATTTAATATCACTTTCTTAGCAAGACACAAATTTTAGCACACGGTTTTATTTTAGGTGGCTGATTAATGAAGATTACTTGGAGCTTATTTACCTTTAATTTGTTTATTTTCCTTATCTTTTGTGTTTAACTGCCTGCTGCTAACTATTTTAAGAGAAGTAAGCACTTAAGTCTATTATTGCTAAACAAATGTAGGTGTTAAATGAGAATTTATGCAAAACCCTTGAATTAATTACATTCTGGCTACTCAATAGGTGTAAGAGTGGCTATTTTGAAAGGTTAAGGTTTGTATAATTTTTGTGTTATGAGGGGCATCATGCATATAAAATGAATCATGTCATTTATTGTGGCGTCATATCTACGTTTTGATCTTTTAAGGTTCCAGTCCAAGCCATTTTCTATATTTTTATATCAACTAACTTTTGTCTATTGAATATAGATGTACCAGGAATTCCACTCCTCTGAGATTTTTGTCCATCCCATTTCTTGGACACTGTTCACTCGATTCTTTTCAAATTTCACAGAGATGTTCTTTACCACTTGGAGAGGTGCAGTAGACAGTATGATGGCTGAATAAAAGGGTTTTTTCAAAACAAACGTTTGAAGATTTCAGTTTAGAAAATTTGTCCAACTGATTTCTCTGACCCTATTCATCCAAGTCTTTTCAAATGTCATACACATGTTCTTTACATGTGCCTTTCTCTCAATTTTTATTTATTTATTTACAAATTTTGGAAAAGCTTTTAAAAGACTTTATGTTAAAACTGAACATTAATCCCTGGGTAGAGAGGTTATCAGTGAGCAGGAGGGGCAAAGTGTTTTGCGCTCAGGCGGGGGTATTGGTCAGCTCTGCTTACTATTGTGTGTGGGGGTGGGGGGGGTGTTTCAATAATAAACAGGTCACGAGACAGTCAGTGCCTTTCTAAGTTTAATTTGTGGATCCAGAGTAGGGCTGAACGATTTCAAGAAAAGAGTTGTATTGCGATTTCTCTGGCAAATATTGTGATTTCGATTTCAACCAC
>JAQQZY010000015.1:19889274-19903686 GCA_030068375.1 Ostorhinchus rueppellii
TATAATTTATTTTATTTTTTTACTTTTCCTTGTGCTTTGTAGATGTGGAAGTTTGAGCTTCCTGTTGAGTTCATTTTAATTTACTAAAATAACATGGTCCCACATTTAACCTTTTTTATTTGGTTTTCAGGCTTCTTTATCAACCAAATGTGACGAGCATAATTCTATATGTGATTCCCATTAACACTAATAAGAATGTAATTTCCAGACACAAATAAGGGTTTAAAAGTTTAAATTTTAGTCAATCATTGCAGGCGGCAATAGATATTGAACAATTGGAGGAATATTTTTGAAACAAAAAAGATCAATATGTGAATATTTCTCCAACTTTTACAAAATATAAAGCAGAAAATTGCGTTGTCCCTCCTACAGTCGTGCTTCAGCAGTCCTCTTTTGAAAATTACACCACATGAATGAAAATGAAAGTCTCCAGTTAACAGCTTAAGTCTATTTGATTTCACATTCAAACAGTAACAATGATCATAACCTATGACAGTGTAAGATGCAAAACAAATGTTTAGCCTATCAATGGTTTGTGCCGATAAGATATTTATGGGGTTGACAAAGTTATCTTTGTGTCTGTCATGTTGTCTGTTATCGCGAGCTGAAGGTGCTTCTGCAGTGGCCTCTGACTCAGATCACAGGCAGCTGCTGTTTAAAACAAGTGAGCAGATATATTCTTCTCACTGTGCGATGATGACCCTTGCTCTTAACCCCCTCCAGCAGCAGTTCATCCTCCAAACAATAACAATCAATTCCCTGCACATCTGACAGAGCCCAAGAACAACTTATAAATGATATGCATCTCCTGCTGGTCCCATGGCAACCGCCTTGACTTTATTGTTGCGTTTCTTTGATCCCGCCAAGCTTTGATTCATTTCTCTTTCACCCTTTTAGCTAAACATATCATGTGAATTTGGAGCTTTGTTCCTGACAGGCCCCGTCTTACCTCGCTCTCTCCACAGGCTCCTGACGCCTCCCAGAGGAGCCGCGGAGGAGGAGAGGAATTCCACTGGATTCAAAGACTTCTCCGGGTTTCTTTGACTCTTCCTTCTGCCTTGCCTTTCCTGGTTCATCACGTTGACCTGTTCCTTGTGATCCTGCCAAACCATCTTCCTGGCCCAGGGGAACTGTGGCTGCAGAGTCTAGAGAAGGTTAGGAGTTTTCATTTGAGGCAACTTGCACGGTCGAGCCTTCTGAAAGTCCAGAATTTTGATTCAGTAACAGATCAGAATGAACTTTGACCTGCATTATTGCACATTTTTCATCAGGACTTATGTGTAACTTTGTTGACAAAAGTGGAGATTAGACCTGCAGTCCTGGCCGCAGTACTGGCTCTATTGAGAAGTTCATTGAAGGTAGTTCGAAATTGGTTTTCTGTTAACACTAAGTCTTGAAAAGAGAGGGGCAGTACATGTAAAGCCTTTTTACCAAATGAGAGTGTAATGAAAAATGAAAAGTGTGTATTTTCTCTGCACCATCTGGTTTCAATCAAGGCAATATCCTAAACATGGCCAGTTTCTTGAATCAGCTACCTTCAGAGTTTAAGGCCACTCATTATTCCACTCAGGCCTCTCTGACAGCTACACACAGTCTATAAACGCTACGTGGAAGTCAACAATACTCGCTCTCGCTTCATCATCAATTCACAGTATCTACTTTTATTGTCATGATGTCGCTCATGACAGACACATTTTTCTAATAGGTCATGTGATCTGGCTTAGTCATTAAAAGAACTGCAGTGAGTCTTTATAGTTACTGATCAACACTGTCAGGTAATTATTTTCACGATCACAAATGACTGGTTTTGCCACTTATCTCACTTCATTCAAATCTAATATTTTTACTCACTGACTTACTGATTTCATTCTAAATGTGCAGCCTAATTTCTGTCACATAATCTACCAATATTTCTGGAGTGTGTGAGCAACAGGGAGTTATAATGTTACGCTGAAGTGTGAAAGTTTCAACACCTTAAAATGACTATATTGTGTTTAATATTGTACATGGTTCCTCGAAGATGAAATACCCCGTTTATAGATCTGCTATTTTGACCAATAAGGTACACAAATAAATAAGTTTCTTTTAATCTCACTGCAGAACCTAGACATTCAATTGAAAATCTAAATTCCAAAGTGGACACATATTAGCAGCTACAGAAAAGAACAAACATTAAACAGGCAGAAATCTAATTAAAATCATTCATTTTTGCTGCATTTAGAGCATTTGAAAAGGAAGTCTTGGCATAAAACCAGTAAAAAAAATTGATGATTTAAATGTTTTCCTGCCTAAATGCAAGATGTGCCATTAAATCAGCACCATATTTTCCATGAACATTACTATTACCTGCTGCAAAGAGGCTAATGCCACCTGTCCTTGAACATAACCCAAATATTTTAGTACATATGTAATCATTAAAACTCTGGTGTCGGGGGTCACCATGAATGAATTGTTCAGGTTTGAGGATTTTATGCATTTCACTACGGCTCCTGCAAGAGGCTGTTTCTCCTGAGGAACTGAACACTGCCTTTTTTTTTTTTTTTTTTTAAGGCTCTGAACTTCTGCACAGGTGTTTCCACTAATGCCTACTAACTGGAGGCGGAGCTGTTTACATATTTATGTGACATTATCCAACTGCACATGCCAATAAAAATGATAAACAGGTGATTTTCCTGTCCAAATAGGTGCAAAACATAACTATGTTCTTTCGTTATAATACTTAACTGAAGTCAGAGATGTGCGCTTCAAAGCAAATGTGAACTATTCATTCAACAGAACCAGTGAATCATTTTGTGAACGCGATTGCTGCGTTAGTGTTCTGCCAAAGCACCCTCATGACACAGTGCAGTAGTTCTTGTGCTATGAGTGCTACATAAATCCAAGGGGGGGTTTGTGACACTGATGGGGAGTTATTGGAAAAATAGTGCTGTCCTTAGACTCTATGGACCCTAGTGCATTAAAATAATATAAATATATATAGTATTTGATTTGTAGTAAGTGCCTATAGTGCAGCATTTGAGATAATATAACTATACCTAAGATAAAATACATAAAATATTACTCCAAACTCTGTTCTTTTCTAACTATACATACATATATTATAAGTAGCTTAGCCTAGCTGATGGTCATAATGGTAATAAACTGCTAGAAAGAATGCATAAGTCACACTAAAATACTCATTATTAAATGTTAACTACTAAATTTATAATCACTGGGTGTATCAGCAAAGAGAAAATGCTTTAACTTTGAGGTTTTTCAGTTTTAAACTTTAAGAAAAATATGAAAAAATACATCTCTTTCCATCATCAATTTCAGCCGATACGTGAAAAAAATGCAAACATACACTGACAAATTAGGCTTAAAACATCACATAGTTATGCTGTAGTAATCTAATAGTTGTTAATTTGCATTAGAGTGTTAAAACCTGAAGCTTGTGACACAAATGCTTGGAAAACGATCACACCATTGCATAGTGTTTATAATGAAGTCTCTCACCACCACCAGTGCATTTATCACACCTGACTTTAACAAGTCTAAACTGTTCTTAGTCAAATTGAGATGCCAATACTGGCTTTCCCTTTGCATAGTTGTTGTAATATGTGTTTTAGCCAATGGGGGGCAGTATTATGATGATAACAGGCATTATCACAAAGACGAGGCAAAACAAGCCTTGTTCAACACCCCTAAATGCTGCTGTGTATGGATATGATGACAAAATATACTCTACGCAGAGGATTTAGTGTCAGTCACATACAAAATGCAAACAAGTCCCAGTGATTACAACAGAAAAACGGATTTTTTACTCAATTTTTTTTTAAAAAGGCCTTAGATGGTCAACACTTTAACACTTGTGTAGGTCAGGTTTGATAATATGTACAGTATATTCCTACTGTATCACTGATGCCTTCTTCAATTTTTACATTTGTTAAATTCATGATACTGATGAATCGAAAGGGGTTTAAGTTCATAGACTGAAACATTAAATGTGTAGTAATGTATCTAATATTCAATGGCTAATCAAGCTATTTTAGTCATTTTGTCTCATCTTTTCTAAAATTTCACAAGTAAAAATGGTTAAAAGCATGTCATTTTTCCACCTCACTTATCAAAATCTATCTTGTGTTTCAATTCTATTACTTTTTGTTTTAACCAACAATGCAGCCTATAAAGGATGGGACAAAGCATCTGAGACCAAACCTAAAAACCTGGGTGTAAGACCTAAAACATGACCCCCATCATCAGAACTAAACCACAAAGAAACAAAGACATTCATGAGGATTAGTGGGAGACAAAGAGGAACTTGTGTGGCCTTCTGCGTGCACCATTTTTGTGGAGTAATTTCTTAATTTTGTTTCATGTAGTCAGTGATTTAAAATGGGTTTTGATTGCGTTAATTTTTGCTGTCAGCTTCATTCGTCTCTGTGCGGTGATTTTTATATCCTCATAACTGTTTTTTCTAATCACTGCAAATAACTTTTTTTTTTCCCAGGTCCAAAAAAGTTCTCACTAAATTAGCATAAAATAACAGTGTAATATTTTCCCTCGCTACACCCACACTGAGTTATTACTGTACCTCTTCTTCTGTATTTCTCTGAAGAGCTTCAGCAAACAGCTGCCTGATTAATAAGTTAGGTCCTCTAAATATGGCTCAGAGTCATGTATCTTTAAAAACTACTTAATAATGGTAATCAACATTATCAACAACGTACCAATTACATCTTTACACTTTCCTTTCTTAATTATGTATAGTTTCCCTTCACCATGGATAAAAGGGCTGCTTTCTCAGTCTCAGGTGGATTGTTCATCTTAAGTGTTTATGATGGTGTATTTGTAACACAGCTAAGCTACACTCCCTTAAAGTGGCAGTGAGCTAAAAAGGCCTGTGCCTCCTCCATGTGTGAATCAACCACAATGGAAGGGTTCCTATGTTTTATTTATTGATATGTTTTAGTGGGGGAAGACCTAGCCTTCATTATCATAAAGGCCTCTAGACATCAAGTCACACACAAAAGACCCAGCCATCGCACACTCTCTCTCATACACACAGATCAACACATACACAAGAGAAGAAGGCCGCTTTGCTGTAGCGACTCCTCGCCAGCAACCATTGGTAACTTCAGTGACAGAAGCTGACAATGTCAAAGTATCTTTGTCTCTCGCACATAAACTGTCCCTGAAGCTGTCGTTGTAAAAAGAGATGTAAAACACAGGCTTTTTTTTGTCTTCATGGGGGAAGTTGTTTTCATTCCCCCTTCTAGTTTTTTTTTTTTTTTTTTTAAATATGTCATATCTTTTCTGTCAGGGCCCTGGGGCGCCTGGTGGTGCTCGTACAGGGGGAGGAGGAGTGTAAGCATCTGCAAACCCAGCGGAGTCTGACCATATTGTACCTGTGCTCGTCTTTATCTCGGTTATTTTGTCAAAAGCTCAAAGCCTTGAATTTCAGACAGCTGTGTTGTCATCTGATCTGTGAGAGTGCGAATTTGTGGATGTGTGCATGTGTAAAGGAAGACAGGCAGTAAGAACAGATGTGGGGAAAGTCAGTAAAAACTCAATATGAACCCTGCAGAGGCCTTCCTCTCTCTGTTCAATTATTTAGAGTCAAAGAAAAGAGGCAAGAGTAACATATTTCCTCAGAAGCCACTGTGTTCTGCAGGAATGAATAACATATTTATCTAGTCTCATCTTTGCCAAATAGCCGGAAATGGAAACAAATACCTTCAATTGGATTCTTGGCTCTGGTGTTTTCCTTGAGCTGCTGCTATGTGTACTCATGCAGTCATATTGAAAAATTCCTCAGGACCAAAAATTATGGAAGTGCTGACAAGCAGAATTTTTCATGGTATCTAGATGTACACTTGGCAGTTTCAGGCAAAGCTTATCCTATCATGTGATGGGAGAGGGAAAAGAGAGAGGGGGAGCAAGAGTAGGAAAAGTGCTCACCTATTTAATTTGATTAGAGATTAGAGAAGGAAAAGAGTCACATTTCCTCCCTGGCACGTCTCTACTTCGCGCACTCTGACACCTGATTTTATAAAGAGATGTCACAGCCAAGCACCGCAGTAATGCCTATAATTACTCTGAACTCAAATAAATAAATAAATTTGCTTTTCTTTGTGAGAGTCTGACAGGTTTTCCAACATCCTTGACTGGAAAATTTGCTGTGCGTGTGTTCATGTAGGCGTGCATTTTTTGTGGTTGTGTATTTGTATGTGTAACTTTGCGTAGGCGTGTTCTTGTGTTTACATATAGTGAGGCACTTATAAGAGAAATTCAGACAGGGTGAAATTTTGACAGCTACAATATAGCTTGTTTTCCCCTCTCTTCTTTTTTTTGACTGTGATAATCTCCGCTCAGCTGCACATGCTGAAGGCAAACCTCCGTTTGAGACTGATAAGTTTCGAGGTGCAGCTTTGTAAATAATAAGGTTAGAGTTTCTACACAGTTACTACTGCTGTGCCTGATCTTACTCGTATTAGTGACAATTGGCTGTGACCTCACCTGCTCACCCATGCTGTCATCACTGAGGGTGTATCAACAGCAGCAGCAGCAGGCGATTAGATCATCCACTCTGGTCATGGAAGGAGACATCCAGACAAACGTTGCTGTGCTGAACCAAGGAAGGTCTGATGCACATTGTCATCGAGTCTGGCTCCTTGACTTTTGATATTGTTCATCTGCAAAAACAGTTTCATATTTTCTTTTTCACTGTGAAAATCTCAGTTTCGCTAAGGCTCACAAAGCTAGCTGCCTGCTCATACAGGTGTGTGTACACTTTATGATCATCCTCACATTTCCAGTGATCATAAGCAATTCTTTAAAATGACTGCTTATTAAAAGGTGTTTCTGATAAGCCCACCCCCAGACAAAAAAGATAATGCAAGTCAACTATAACAAATTACTGCCAATATAAATGAATCACCATGTCACAAACATCATACAGGGAAACAGGTATAACTGTCCTTCTAACAGGCCAATCCACTCACAAGATTCAGTTTAGTTTATGGGAAAAGTCAACTCAGGTTGGAAACCAATTAATTTCATCGCAGATCATCTTAAAATTATACATATCTCAAGGCAAAATGTTCTTAATTTGTCTCTTGACAGGTGTGCAGTATTACATTTACTGGCTAGCTCCTTCAAACACTAGCAAAGCAAACTTTCATCAGTCTTTTTCAACATATAAGAAAAATAATTCTACAGTTTTCCCCTTCCAAAACACAAAGAGAAAAGAATAAAGTGACTAATAATCAGGAGCTCAACCACTACACTTCACAGTGAAATGTAAAGTCATTGGGTTTCCCTGTGCTGCTTCCTGTTGCTGTTTTATTTATTGGATTATAAACAATAAGAAAATTGGAAAGCTCAATTCTATGATCTATTGTATCACTTTAAACTGAGTCACAATTTGTACTAGTTCTCATATCTTATCCCTGACATGCTACCCTTTCTTCCCTCCTCATGTCGTCTCTATGTCAGTCATGCTCTTATTCAAAGCACTACAAACGTGTCCCTCCATCACCTGATTTATTAGGTCAATGAGTGCCAATGTACATTTCCTTGCACAGTATGCAAAAAACCTCCTACCCTCTCGCTCACAGTGATCCCATATCCCATGAGTCCCTCTGTCATACATACCAATGTCAGCCACTCACACCTTCCCAGCAGAGCAGGTGTTCGGGACGCTCTCTTTCGTCATGATCAGGCATTCTCATGTACGAAATGAAGCCGGCCCATTTTCCCCTGACAATTCTCACATCATTCCCTCTCTTCTTGAGTTCTCATCAATGAATGACAGTCCTGGTGATTCTCAAGGCCTTCTAAACCCCTCTTTCCTCTCCCTCTGGTCAATGGGTGTCAATCAGAGCTCGCCCCTCAACACAGATTGGCAACAAGTCCTCTCATGCTCATGAACCAACCATGACTGGTCTGTGATGAAAATGGATTCGTGCATTGACTCATGAGTCCCTCAGTCACACATAGTAGTGTCAAACACTCACACCTTTTCGAGAAAGCAGATGTTCAGGATGCTCTTATCAGGGATTCACATGTACTAAATGAAACTAGCCCCTTTTCCTTGACAAAGCGCTGCCATATAAATTATAGATGGTGAAACAATCTTTAAACATGTTCATTAAAGACAACGCTTCTTGAAGAAAATCAGCTCATAAATATTTCTTTCAAGCAAATCTCAATATAATGTACCCTCCTGCCCCTCCCCTCTCTGCTTTATGCCTGTATTCCCTTTTCCCAGTCAACTCGTACGTCTAAGGGGAAAGAGAGAGACAGTTCCTCAGCAACCTTGACTGGAGACAAGCAGGAGACACATGCGTGACTGGATCGACTTTGCCTATGATGGCTGTTAGCTAGCTTTTCCTCCAGAAGCTGAGCTGCCTGCCTGCCTGCCTGCTGATGTGCTATTACTCGCTCTGGAAGAGATGCTTGTGTGGAAGATGACACATTATTATCCTTTAATCTCAGTCTCAGCTTGTTGAGCATCAAATTGAAATATCCTGAACAGATGTAAAAACACATGTGAGCCTGGGCGCGCAAGCTGTGCTGCGCTTTGTTTCATCTATCCGTGATGTGAGCCTTAAGGAGAAGCTTTTTAAAATTTCATCACTATTCAAAAGGATAATTAATACGTACCCCCAGGCTTTGATTATGCGATACCCAGTGTGTAGTGCTGGTGTTGCCATAATGAGCCACTCATCAGTGCTCTGCCTGTGCCTCCCCAACAAACATACAGTTTGCATAAGGTACTTAAGATTCTGCTAAGGTATTATTGTGCTTGTGTGCGTGAGCTTGTATGTGCATGCACCTGCGTATATTTATATGTAGGTGTGTATGTGTGTGTGCACTTGTATATGTGCATCTGTGCGCACCTTCATCTAATTTGCAGTACAATAGTATAGGTTAGATCACACTGGTTGTTTCAGTTTGTTTACATGAGGGCCCCTGTCAGATTGTCGGCACATAGCTGGGCCCTTATTGTAAAGCCTGCCCACACCCACACATACACCTCCCCACCTGCAAACACACACAATCTCCCTCTCTACCCACTTGTTCCCAACCTAAAAACGAGTAAGAAGGAGAAGGTGGTTGTCAGTGAGTGGGTGCTAAGGTGATGCAGCAGCGAGATGGACAGGCAGGTGTAGACTGACAGGCCAAGGAATACGAAGGGGAATATTGGGAGTTCACACATAATGAGACCTGTCAATTTGAATGCCTCAAGGCTAAGCAGTGAGCAGGCTGTGGTTGACAACTGAGGCAACCATTTCTTCCCAGAAAAAAAAAAAAAATCAGGGTAATCTCTCACCCTTGACCCTGACCACTCTCTAAACAACACAGTTACCACAGCAATTACCCCATCGCCATATACAGTAGATGTAAACATTGTTTTCTGAATAATAAAACAAAGCAACCTGACACAACTGAGAATACAGTTGTCTATTTTTTTTACAATCACTTGTATGGTACACTTGGTTTAAGAGTATATTTTTTTAAAAAATCAGCAAGCATAAGTTCAGAAATGTTCTTTAATGCAATGGTCATTGTATTGTTGAGGTGGTGGCTATTCACAACTGAGCACTGCTCTTGTTCTTCTCCCTGACAGATAATAGGACATCACTGTCACAAGGTCAGCATCTCCAATGACTTTCTATACGCTATACAATGTAATGCGTCTGCTTTGAGATACTTGGTGATTCTGGTCCAAAGTGCTGAGCTATATGGGGGATAGAGAGTGTCATCAGAGATTTGCCCATGGCCTCTCATAGCGTGCGATGGTGCTTTACCCTGTTAGGTATTTAGCATGTTCACTCAGTGGTGAAGTGACACATGAGAGGGGCACAGGGACCTGCTGACAGCCGACGGACCTGCGCAACTTCTCTGTCCTTAAATCCAATTCCATGCTTGACACCGAGCAGAATTAGCTTTGGACGGGTGAGTGATAAGTTCCCTGGGTGCTTTCGCCAAATGGATCTAAGCTGTCTTAAAGAGCCATGGAGCCAGCAGTTTCAGATATTAAGTTGTACTTACAAGAGAAAATTGAGCCATATAGAGCACATGGTAATCACAATCAGTGTTCTCTTTGATAAAGCAGACAGGCATCCATGTCTATTTAAAAGGATGATCTTATCAATTACTAATCAATAGTTCTCCTGGAGCTTAAAGGAGATAAAATATACATTCGCCCCTGTAGAGTATAGTGGTGAGAAAATCATTACATTTGGCTGTGCTGCCTGTTTTCAGGGTTACTGCTTTATTGACTTGTGTAAATGATCATCCACAAGGGAGAGGGTTGGATTTTAAAGGATAAATAATGAAAGAGGAAACAATCAGATAAGAAAATGGGATAATTACACAAAGTCGTAGCAATCGTGATTATCGTTTTTTTTGTCTCACTCTCATTTCTTCTGCTTTCTCCTCTTTTGCACATCATCCCTTCCCTTCTTGAATCCTCATCTTTGAGTGACAGTCCTGGTGATACTCAAGGCCTTCCAAACCCCCCCCACACCCCCTCTCTTCCTCTCTCTTTCCCCCGGTCTCTCTGGTCAATGGGTGTCAATCAGAGCTTGGCCCTCACGCAGATTGGCAACAAGTACTCTCGTGCTAGTGAAACAATTATGACTGGGCTGTGGTGAAAATGGATTCCCGCGTTGACTCTCCACACTGCGCTCCCCTTCTCCCGGCCGACGGGGTCCTGCCATGGGAAGCAATTATCGCTAGATGCCAGCTGACAGCCCAATTCTATTGCCAGTGCGATCAGCCCTCATCCTCAGGCTTTCTCTAGGCAAATAGCATCCTCAACACTCAAATCAAACCTCTTACCAACCATTGGCTTCCATCAGAGAAATAGATGGTTCCCTTTGTTCCCCTGGACAATGCAGAGGGAATAAGGTAGATACAGAGGCGGACAATAAAGAGGTGTTTTGATTTTTCAAGCACTCACCTTAAACTCATCTATTGCCCTTCGCAAGACTTATGAAGAAAAGATAGAGGGGAGTATTGCAGTGCACATTTCAACTGACAGAGAAATGGAGAATTAAAAGAAAGGAGAAAGTCAAGAGTGTGGGAGTAATGAGTCTAGTGTTGGATTGATTTTTTTTTTTTTTTTTTTTTTTTTAAATAAATGTTTCACTTCACAATTCATTATATTTGAAAATGTATTTGGTCACTTTTTTCAGAAAACATACTGATTGTCCTAACAGAATAATGTCTTCAACTCTGTTAGGAACTTAAAGTGTTAATTCTAGTTAATACTTCAAGTGGAACATTTAAAAAGTTAATTTAATTAAAAGAAGTGAAAAATAATTTGATAACTCTGTACAGATACATGAAGGAAACATACTAATCAGTCATAGTAGTGTATGAGTCAGTAAATCAGTTCATGTCTACATATATATAAATTTTTGTTAAGAGTTAAAATTGAAGTCAAAAACTGCAGACTCTTAAGGAATGGGTTTAGATTGATATGAAAGCCTAGGAGGATGAGTGTAAGATGAATGAGCTTAAATTAACGAAAACGGTACAATTAATCCTTATAAAAGTCAAACAGTCATCTGCCACTTTGCTTATTAACTGAATAAACACATCAAGGCAAAGTTCAGTCAATCCTTTAATCACTTTAATTAATGCACATTGTTCTATTTTCCTCTCTTTCCCTGGCTCAGTCTTTCCCTCTCCCTGTGTACCTATATTTGTGAAATAATAAATAAATTAGAATACACACTGCCACAAACTAATTATCATGCAAATAAAGCAGCAACAAAGCATAGTGGGACTGTTAATCTGTGCCAGATCGTGGGTGAAATTCCCCAATGTGCTCAGAGATGTCCACCGTGCAATTAGAGAGTGACTTGGGATGAGGTGGGAGAGAAGAAAGCACAGCACCAAAGGACGAAAAAGACTGTCACTTATTCATTGTCAAATTAATTCTGTCTCCTCTCCCTTCTGCCTTTGTCTATGGCAAAGTGGTGGCGGTGTCTCCCTGTTATTTTGTCTTTGTCTCCCTCTGTGCCTCTCTTCATGTCTGAGGTGATGCTCTGCAAACACCAGAGAGTCTATATCCCAGGTAATGCCCCATAAAGGCAGTGCTCAGCAGAAAAGTATTGAATGTAACATAAAAATTACTGACCAATTTTGTGGAAAAACAGAATAATTACATGTATCTGCAAATGTCAATCTTACAATGAACCTACAGCACCCCTATAACCCCCACAAGGAGTAATCAGTTTGAAAAATAAATGAAGACTATCATTACATTTAAATGTTCTTTGGAAAGCTATCTTAGAAAAATGTTAAGTGTAAAGATATTTTACAAAAAGTACATTCGACGGAGGAGCAACTGTCAAAGATGTACTATTTCATGTCACTGAGGTTGGTTTTATTACTTGTGTTAGGAGTCATATCAAACATTAAACACAGAGAAAGCCCAAAACACAGATGGGTGAACCCAAATAAACCCAACTCATAATTCATACCAAAATTCATGCACCATTTTGTGGATCAGGCCAGACGATTTTTTCCCACTTTTTTCCCATTTACAGAACCAGGCAGAGCCTTTGATATAACAGAGCTGTGACACGGGTTATGGAGGGGCCAATAGTTCCAACACTGAGTGAAACGGCATCCGAATACATTCATTTCTGTTGCAGCTGACCTAGCAACTCCAGCACTAAGTTAATAAGATACTGTTATCTTTAAAATTATCAAGTATATTTCCTGTATTAGTGGACATTTATGTTGTAAATTCTGTTTTCCTTGGTATGTGTTAGTGTTTGTATAAATTTATATCTTAATCAACTATACATTACATTTCCAGCTGCAGCCCTAGAGTTAGCTAGCTTGACTTGTCCAGCTGTTGAGATTTAACCACTCTAACCACAAATTGTAAAGTTTTTAAGATAAGGTAACATTAGTACACATTTTGTTATCAGTGAGCTTTATTTTAGTTGTTTTGCTGAACCTGGTGGTGTTCAGTTAAGTTTGTCAGCTGAGGTCATGTGCTAATTAGGAGGAGAGTTGCTGTAGAGCAGAGTTCTGCCAATAAAAGTTCATTAAAGTTATTATTCATGAGTTAAAGGAGGGGAAACTTCTGTAACTTGGTGTTAGTAATATCAGACTCATCCTATAAGGATTCTGTTGAGATTTTTTGCTAGTGTTAAGTTTTTAATGACTTTAGTGTCCGTGCTAATGCTAGCATGCTAAGTTAGCCGCTATGCTATCCGTTGGTTATGCCGTTATGCCTTACTGTGTGTGTTATAAGGAGAGCAGAGTTTGGCAGGCACACGGTGTTCACAGTTATTCTGCCCGCCCGTTTAACTATGTTTTTTCTTCTGCTTTGTATTGGAACTTCCGGCTTAACCAGGGTTAACACTATTTAAAGCATTTACTCCTAAACTACATTGTTTTAAAATCTTTTAAACCGTGTGTTAAGCAGTCAGTAACAGAACAAGCAGTCAGTTACGGAATGTTAGCTGCTAGCAGCAAATGTAGCTAGCATCTACTTCTGCAAACTGGCATTAGAGCAAAGTGAACTTGAATTTACCTGATCTCCTCACAAGCTGTCACCGCAGACGTCGCTCCGGAGCTTCATAGCCAAGCCATTTCTTGGGATATGGGGGCTGATTGTAGGTTTACCATCCACAAAGTGAAATGAACAGGCATATGGCTTTTTCTGTGATTTTTTTTTTTTTCCAAATTAAGCGCCCTTAGCCGAAGACGCCAGTCCTAGTGAGGAGGCTGATAAAGATTAAAGGCCATCCCACAATTTTCACTCCTTCTCTTCCCGTGAGTAAAACACTCTTGTTGAAGAGGCAAACATTTCTTCTTCCAATTATTGTGGCAACCACGGACTGCACAAATAATACTGGTCATTTTACCTCACTTTTTTTGACCCTTGATATATACAGTATGCTCGCCAATGACTCTGCTGTACCACCGGAAGTTTTAGCACAAAATAAACAAGATGGTGCTGCCCCAGTAACCACGGAGAATAGGGTGAATAATAGTAAAACTTAAAAAATGGTAAATTATCTATCTCTTTACATAGTACAGTAAAATTGCAGAATTAATTAACTTGTAAAATTAGCACCACTCACGAAAGTAGCCTACCCAAGCTAACACAAACCTTTCCCCCAAAATTTAAGTTTTCAAAGTAATAAATGCAGTCCGTTCAGTGGTCAACTCCACTACTCAAAAGTATAACACACAACAATACATACAGTAGTGCAACAACGGTTGTGTGTGGTTTATTTTTAAGATTTACCATGCAATAACACACTCACTGCTGTCTGTCCCAGAGAAGACCCTCCAGAGAAGTAAGTGGTTCAGAAAATGGATGGATGGTTGGATGGATGGATGGATGGATGGATGGATGGATGGATGGATGGATGGATGGATGGATGGATG
>JAQQZY010000015.1:19904703-19931269 GCA_030068375.1 Ostorhinchus rueppellii
TGTGTGTGTGTGTGTGTGTGTGTGTGTGTGTGTGTGTGTGTGTGTGTGAGAGAGAGAGAGAGAGAGAGAGAGACAGACAGACAGAGAGAGAGAGAGAGAGAGAGAGAGAGTATGTGTAAAAGTTTTAGTTGAATACTTTACTGTGAATCATGTAGTGCTGCTAACAGCATTTGGCATAAGTTGTATAACAGAACTGATCATGTACTTCACTTTTAATACTAACGTTAAGAGGTAAAGAGGTGAACACCTTTGGAGCCTTTGAAAAAGTGATATTTTAGATCATTATCTACAAATTCTGCTTCAAATTGTGCTTCTTCTCAAGTTGGGTTCCTGCAAAGATTCAGAAATCATCAATTTCACATCTTTATCTGCCTGCCAGCTCTCTAGATAGATCCAAATATATGCCAAATATTAACTCTACATACCTTGAACTGCGCAGTAAATCTGTTCCACGTGGGTCAGCTAACTAAGCTTATGTTTAAATACATATACTATAATCCCATTACTAATTTAGAATTGAACAAAGGGTTTGAGAGTGGAAGTTAAGCTTGTGTAGTACCCAGACTAAAGAGCAATCTTCTTTAGCCTTTGTTTATAATATCCTTTATAGAAGAAATACACAAATGCACCTCATGTTGTATTAAACTAATTGCATTTCCAGAGAGTAACTCTAAGTTTGATGAATGAAACTACTTTAATGCTTTAATTCTTACAGGTTATTACTGCCAGAGACTAACCCCCACACATAAAAACTGTGATAATCCTATAAAATAAGTTGCGAAGAGGACCTTGTTTAAAAATTCAGACCCCGTCTTGGTAAATTCAAAGCTCACATCAAGGGTCCTCAGCTCAGAGAATTAAAATAAAATTTAAAAAAAAAACTCAATCAGATGCATCGCTTTTTTTTCTCTTTGCCAATGTAGGCTAAATATGCCACAAAAATAAGAAAACAAACATGAGCAAAAGTGCCTTATTATCAGCAGTCCCATTATCATAACGACCTGATTTGCCTAAATCATGTCCTTATTAGGCCCAAAAGTCTCTCTGTCCCCAGTGGGTAATGAGAGGCCAGGCTGGGATTCCTCTCACAGCGCTGACATGTCTTTTATTACTCTTACACTAAATGGAGGCAATGATGAACATTTCAGTTGTGTGATTACTTGCTGTGTACCCTTGATGTCAGAGGAGAAAAGTGGTGTGCCCTCTTTTAATATTTGATTGTTTTTCCTGTGTAATTTGTTCCAATTCATCATTTTAGCCTTTCATTTTGCTCGCTTTGTGACATTTGTGTAATGTCGATGTCCTGATTACTGGACTCTGATATTGTACTAGCCTTTGAAGTTCAATTTCTTCTTCTTGTCCCAATTTTGGCCACAGCAAGTCCAGAAAACTTTTCCCTCACTCCATTCCAACTTTTTAAGAAAGAATATTTGTTGTGCCCTGCAAATGACATAGCTAAATTATTCAAAATTATTCACAGAGTAATGATTAAGGGTATAGCTAACCTAAATATTGGCTTTAAGAGTGTGCTGATTAGTATCTATTTTAGAAAGAGCTGGAATACATGGGACTGCATGCTGGAAAATCATAAACTGTGCATATATTTTTGCACTTGGTTGAGAAGCAATTGCCCAGTGGCATCAGAAAGGACAGTGGTGCCAGATGAACAAATATCAAAACAATTAATGTCCTCTGAAGGAGTACGCCTGTGATGGAAACTGTCCATGAAATAATAAGCTGGTTGTCAAGGACACATGATGCGAATCATTGGCTATCTAAAAAGAAAAACATCAGTCTTGTTATAAATTCTGAAAACAGAACAAATTGGAATGTAAACATCTACGAAATGGCAGGGAAATAATTCTGTCACATTGAAAAGGAAGATGGATCAAAAATCTTCAGATTATTCACTGTATGTCTGTCCTGATCTGACACACAGAAAAAGAAAAAAAAAAACATCAATTACATGTTAAAAATGTGAGGGAATCACATTCATTATTTTCATTACACACACCCACCAAATTGCATCAAGCTTATGAAATATTTCTTCCTCCTGTTCAAAGGCTTGTTAGAGCTTGTATTCAATTACAACTGTGGCTGTAACATGCTGTCAGTTCTCTTTAGCCAATCATTAGTTAGAGCCGATGCCTCGCTACACAGTTGGCCTGGCAGAGTCAAGTTAGCAAGCAAACGACAGGCCTAATTGTTGTTCGGTGGCTAAAGGTCGACTAATGAACCAGGGGGCTGACTGAGGCTGTTGGTGCGAGGGTGACAGGATGGGCTGTGGGTGGGTGGGGGGCGAAGTGAAGGCTGCTTTCCACAAACAGAATTGCCAAACCTTCCAGAGATCAAAGTGGGGAAGAAGCAGGGCATTTTAGGAATTTTTCCAATCCAGATTGGATGTAGCTTCAACGTTTGAAAAAGATGAGACGAAAGGAGTAAATGTGAGAGTTCATGCGTCTGTACTCCGCCTTCTCTATACTGACTTCAGAAAAGAGTTATAATTTATGAATGTATATTGTGTCATAAAACCATTCATCTGGTTAATATCAGTTACTGAAGAACAGACACTCACGTCTGACCTTAGGAGGACCGACATCAAAACATTCATGACTTTCCTTTTGTTTTCATACGTGTATTAAAATATGACTTCAAGTCTAATGTAAAGGTAAGTTTTCCTTTCTTTCCTATTTTCTCATATCTTAATGAGTCTTCAACATAACTCTGGCCAAAGTACTTTAGTCTAAATGACAGGACCGTGACGTGAGAATAGGCTGGGGTAACATGCGACTACTTCATGAGCCTAATGTTGGCACAGAAACAAAGGGGAGCTTAAGCTAGCCTAGACAGTCACAATGCTGTTGATTCCCTTTCAGTTTCAGAAGACGGGTTGCATGTTGTGAGAACATGCCACAGCTTTTTAAAACCGATGGGGCAGAATTACTACTCAGTGCCTACAGCATCAACTCACAGAAAGGCAAGTCAAAAAAATTGCAGAAGTCCACTTAAAAGATGCAGCATCTAATACCATGATGCTCAAGTGTCAAACCAAATGAACAGTTAAAGGTAAAACATTTTTCATCATTTGTGTCATACTTGAGTTGATAAGGATAATGTACAGCCACCTAATTTTATTTTTTAGGCCTAATCATAACTAGTGATGACTGTTCTCAGATTGGTTTAAGTGTTCAACAAGGTGCCTGTAACTTTACATTGATTCAGTTGATGCTACTGAGCTTAGAGAACAAACTAGTCTTTGGTTGGCTTAGTCCACACAGAGGGGTGCATATTTTTCCCTTATGTTGAAATTTAAAAAAAAAAATCAGTCCATATAATCTTTACTTTGCATCATATCTTCGTACACACACACAAAAAAAAGAACAAACAAAAATATATAAATGTACAATTCTAGGGATAATCAGATGTAAAGAAACTAGTAGCCTTTTTATTGGGAACAAAAATGGAGTTTGCATGTGAATAAGAGGCCCAGATGTAGAGGAAAACAGACCAGTTGATGTGGACCAGGTCCTTCATTGTAGTTACTGCCATATCATTACTTTTACCTTTTGCATCAGAGGAGAAACTATCAGTACTATCAGTAATATGTTGAAATTAACACAGGCTTTAAAAAAAAAAAGAAAAAAGGTCTAAAGTGAACTACAATGTACATCAACACCTCTTTTTACAGTAATTTGTCAAGGAGCCTCAACACCACAAATGTGCATTAGTTAATCATAGCAGAACTGATTTTGAATTGTAATTCAATCGGAGTATTAATCCAGTGTGTTTAACAGCTCCTGTAATAACAGTCAGATGTTCACGGTGCTTCTACACAAATATCTCAACTGGAATCATTCTGAGGTGTTTTTTTTTTTTTTTTTTTTTTACAGTGCAGCTCAAATAGTAGGCCTCATTGTGAGTTTGACTATGTCACTGCATTTCATCAGAATACCCCAGACTCACCATCAGTCTGAACCAGTTCAAATAGCTCAACTCAATCTCTCAGAGCCGACACAGAGGCACGAGGCCTAATAAGCACATGCTAAATGTGATAAGCTGCTTTGTAGCTTGTGTTTTGCCTGTTATATTTTTTCACCATTCTTTTCTTCCACCCTGGTGATTTACTCACTCCAGGCGATGTGTGTTTTCTGTTCTGCAAAGACATAGACACACAACAGAGGAGTGCAAATAGATTTTTGTCTCAATTGGTCCCTCGGTGTCACAGTGGAAAGATACTTGGACAGAAGACAGGGTGAAAAGGGATTTTTATGTTACAAACATTCAAGTGCTAAATCACAGTTTGCACTCTGAGGAGGTTTAGTTTAGTATTTTTAAGAGGCCCCTGCTGGAAACTGTGACTGGAGGCTGAATCCAATGCGTAGCATAGCTCAGCACCACTCATGAAAATTCATTCACAAGTACCTGTGCAGAGGTCAAACCAAAGTTTGGAAAATGTTGCCAGAACATCTCCCACACATGAAAGCCATTTTTGTCATAGGTAAGAGAGAGAAGTGCCATTTGGTTTCAGTTACATACTTAAGAGCAGACATACATGGAAAAATTTATTTCCTTGTTTTTGTAATGTCTTTGAGTGTGGGTGCATGTGTTTTTTAATATATGCATGTGCTCACATCTCACTTGTGCACTTCTGTGCATATAAAGACAATGAGCCACTTATAAGTACAGCACTCTGGCGTCTCTGTCCCTCTTACCAAGGGGCACTCTGACCAGCTGGTGGATTGCACAGCCAAAGAGATGAAAAGCAACTCTCTGCAACTCGCCGGAGTGGTACTGATGGAACCTTTTAAGAGCAGACTTGCTCCAGTGAGTGAAAACATGGCCAATACCCTGGCTGATGTCATATCCCAGCTGTTACCTCAATCAGAGCAGGTCCCACCACGACTAAGTGAGTCTCAGTGCATCGCATTCCACATAACACGCAGTTGCTCGATAAAGCATGGAGAGCTTTTTGAAGCCCTGTGTTTCTGTCGGTACTCTTGTGACCCTTCTGCCAACTACCAGGTCTCCAAAGGCCTCCCGTTTAAAAAGAGCCAGGCTCAATCAGCACATGCTTAGACTGGTGATGACTCCCCTCCCCTTGTTGCTGTTAGTCTATCAGTGTTCCCTTGTATTGCCCCCCATTTTCCGTCCTCCATAACAGACGGCACTCCCATGCAGCTGTTGAGAGGTTGTCCCTGATGTCATCTTAATAGTGCCCTGCCCCCTCTGTTTAGCATCCATCTTTCAACATGTGCACCTAAGCATTTTTGTTTGATGACATCTTCTTTGTGGTTTTCACAGTTCAGGCCGCTGATTGACCCCCCTCCTCTTATCTACTAACACTATTATGTGGATTGTTGTTTGTGCAGTGCATTGTGTTATGATGGCATGAGGGACCTAGAGTCCATGTTGGGGCAGTGAGTTTGCTGTCTTCTTATGTCAACAGCCATTTTAGCCTCCTTCTCACTGAGAAGGGCACCACATGGCCAGTACACACAAGCAAAGGACAAGCAGTTATTCAGTTTTGACAACCAGTGCCAGCAAGACCTCAGCCTGACTGTCAGTGTGTGTGTTTGTAAGTTTGTGTTTGAGAGTCTATGAACGTTATTGTCTGAGGTTTCCAGAGAGACTACCAGAACAGAATGGCCAAACACCAGGTATACTCTCTTTCTTTCTTGCCCAGGGCAAGGTAAGACACGTTAGCATTCATAGACACAAAGCACTAGAGGCCAACTAGCTGAAAACAGGAAGGAGAAATGGACAAATGACATGCAGAGCACAGTAAACCTCATTCGGGGTCAGGGCAGAGGGACAAGAGAGTGGAAGTCTGGGTAATATGGATGAGTCAAGCAGAGCAGTATTTGCTTGTGAATTTGTCTCAGTATGTGTTGCAGGCTTGGAGCTTGTTGTTTTACTGATAAATGAGTGGCATTATGTTTTTTTGTCTGTGTCATCAAGTATTCAGCGTGAACACTCAATGGAATGTCACGTCAGAGATGCCGTTAAGAGGTAAACAAGAGACGGAAACAGAGAAGAAGACGTAGCAAGAGTAGTCCTGTCAACACTGACTCGTTTAGGTATCACAATCTCACAAAGCACAGTTTACTTATTTACGCTAACACTCCTCGACAGTTCCTCCAAATTCCACCGCTACTGGCAAATACAAATGTGGAAAAAATATCCAAAACCCCCAAACAAGTAGAGACTCTATTATTATTTTAATTATGCTCTTTTTGTTTCATTTCTCCCAGCTGAAAGTCAGGAAAAGGAGCATGTGAGTAAGAGAACAAGTGTGTGTGTGTTTTGTGTTAGGAAGCACCCTAGTGATTCTTCAGCAGGTACAAAAGCTGGCATGTAGGAAATAGCTGTTATTAAAGTCAATATACATACTCCTGATGCATAATTTATGGCTACTTCTGTAGCATTAGAACAAGCACTGGAGGATAGCGTCACACTACTACAGTTTGGGATTTTTCAAAGTGACTACAAACGGTGCACAAAGTATGTCAAATTCAGGACGAGCATAAAAATATGTTGGAGGAAAGCATTGCTCCGGTCAGTACAATACAACTTAAATTATCTTTTCAAAACAACAGTTACAGACTTTATGTTCATATTTTTAAATAAAGTATTTATATGCTGTAACTGTACTTGGATTCCTATGATAGAAGTACACAAGGAGGAAAAATACACAACTTTTTTGCATTTTACTGTAACGCTAAAACACTCTCCTTCCCAACTCACGTCTGCTCTGTCAGACAACAGGTTAATGGGGCAAAACAACTCAATTAAATAAGTCAACAGTTTGCGGTTCCCATCATTAGCGGTGTAGCCAACCAGGCCAGAATATTGCACATTCCTGAGTAAAGCAGGCCATCTGGTCCCTAAGTGCACAAAACATCTCTTTCATATTAAGTGTTTATTGTTTTGTTAGATTGATGCTGTTAATATCAGCCTTTCAGAATGACAGATTAGCATCACCTCGTAATCAGCGCCATTAGCAGATAAATATCAGTAATTTAATCACTACAGCAATTTCTTTTACAATAATAAGATTTACAAATGTAAGTGATTAAGTAATTAGCTTACATCTCTGAAGATTACAATCCCCTGGACTTTGGTGCATCTGGTTTTCTGAAGATTACACAGTTTCACTTTAGTCGTCTGCCTTCATTTTTTTTTTTTTTTTGTGAATGAGATTTGTGCTTTACCAAAGCAGAAAGTAGTTTGCAAATGACCCCTGTATCCATGTATTTTTTCTTTTCTTTTCTTAAGTGTGCCATTTTTTGAGTGGACACACAGAACAAGCAGTGCATACAAGAGAGATGAATGCCTTACATTTATTTCAATTGAAAAATTATATACACTTGATAAAATAAAGTCAGGCTGTAGGATGACATATCTAAACAGTTATCAAGGATTTCTTTGTTGCTGGGAGAACACTGGCCCTTGGGCTACTCCTGGTTTCAACATTCTAAAGCTCTACTTTTTTATTTACAAAGTAATTTCTCGGTTAGTGTTAATTTCCTAAATGCAACATAAAAGGAGCGCAGTGCGGTGAGAGAAAAAAATTAAAGGGGAAAATCATAAAAACAGCAGAGAATCAGGCAAATTGCTTCCATGTGTCTGTGGCTGCCAGAGCTAAAGGAAGCAGAGTGCTGCCTAAATGCCCCTGACCCGCCGAGACTGGGCCAATTCAGTTTGAAAGGCCCAGCTCTCTAATGAAGGCCTAATTTTTATTGCCACTCCATTGACTTCAAAGCAGTTCAGGTTGCCAAACATAATTTCACTGGAGGTATTTTCAGGTGCACTGCAAATAGTTCATAAATAATTTCCCCATTAGTCCAGGCGATGCACTTTTTGGGTGAATGTTTCGTCTGTTAGATTCCTACCACACCAGTGTTCCCCTCCTCTGGCATCAACACCACCTCTACCGGCAACAACCTCTATCCTTGCACCCCCATCAGCCCCTAACCTTAGTCCTGTAGGAGCTTAGGGAGTCAAATACCGCTTAGTGACTCTGTGAGTTTTCTGGTGAAGCAGAGGGCTGGCCATGCTTTGCTGCTGTCAGTCTCGGAGTAAGGAGCCCCACAGCCTGGGAGACAGAGCTTCACCATTACAGGATTAGTGTATTAAAATAAATCCAACTTGAGGAGGCCCAATCACAATTGGCTTATTGCTTGTGACCATGCTGCCACTTTGAATCGCTACCTGCTATTGAGGAAGGAATAGTACTTCATCAAGTATCTACACTTGAAATGGGAATGGGAGGCTCCTTTTCATACTCTTCATGTGACTCCCTGACACTTAAAATTTTCAAGTGTTGACCTTTTTTTGCAAACACTCAATAAGTTCTATCCATTGATTCATGTTGGGGGGAATAACTTTTATCTAACTATTTATATGTATTGAAACAGTTACTACTCAACATGTTGGTGGTTGCAGAAGGGTTACATCCAAATATATTTTTCCAGAAAATGATTACATTTAGACTATAATTATTTATTCTGTTGATTTGCATAATTTCACCATACCTGTATTTTTGTAAATTAAGTCACATTTTAGTGACCAAGAAAATACAGATCACTAAAATGTGAGCGTAACCATTAAGGGAAATATGATTTACAAGGAGCTGTCCAAATGTCTAAACAGAATTCATACATTTAACAGTATGTGCTCAGCTTTGAACAGCTGTTTTTTTTAGTACTGTCTTGTTTGTTCACTTTAAAGCATTTGTTTTTTAGGTAATAAAGTAATCAACAAGATGCATTACATACTTATTGTTGAAATTGTTGCTGTGATTGTGGTTTTATGTGAGTTGCTAGACACTAAGATGATGAATAAAGTATTTTTTTATTCTATTGAAATGTTTGTTAATTCGAACAGGGTAGTTTTCACACTATTAAGTATTGAAAGGTATCATCCCAACAATGAGGTTATCAGCTGCTCTCTTAAATTTCTCGTTACATTTCAGACTTTGGTTGATTTTTAATGAACACAGTATTAGGTGCTACTGTAGGACATTTTCATTTACATGTCTGAGATTGAACACTGGTGTAGATCACTACAGACCTGTAAAAGTACTACAGAAATGGAACATTTCCTCTTCAGAATCTATATAATATTAACCTGCCTCAGTATGTTCATTAATAATTATCAGCTTGTTGTTCAAGGTATGCAAAACCTGCTTTCCTAAATGTAATGTCTTATGTCAAATCAATATATTAATGGGGAGTGAAAGCCTCCCAGAATCCTGCAATCACAAGCCTAATTCAAAACAAACTAATAATAAAAAGGATCGATGCCATCAAAGCACATATGTTTCCCATTTCCCGACATTCTCTGAAAAGTAGTGGAATCTTGTGGGGCCGTGCCTTGACTTAGCAAGCTGTTAAACTAGTTTTTCCCTTTGTCCAATGCTCTGTAAAGAACTTCATAAAAACTATGAACCTTTTGATAGGTAATAACACACAGGAAGCTGTGCCAAGATGAGTTGGAAAGCTCTGGAATCGACGAAATGTAAGTCTCACAGACAGGAATACCGAGCTGAATGCCCATTAAACACTCCTCACCCCACCCCACCTCACAACCCACATTTGTCCTCCTTTTTTACATTTTGAATGTTATTATTGTTCTATAATTGCATTTCCTTCCCTGCAGCAGACCACATCCTTTGAAGAGGGAAAATGGAACACTTCTTTATTGTAAGCAGGCAGGTATTTTGCAATAAACAGGGGTGTTGTCATTGTACACATAACATGTTTAACCTGAAAACAAGCCATAAATCACACCAGTAATAAGTGATTACTCTCCACTCCTTGTCTTTCTCTTCTCCTGGGTTCTATTGTTGAATTTGTCCATCTGATACTCAACATCTTCACCTAACAATTTTAAGTCAGTTTATTGTTTAAGCTGTGAAAGTGGAAGCATTTATGTATCCTGTTTAAATATGACATGGGATCCAAGAACAAAAGCCTGATCATAGCATCAAACAAAGAGGCAATTATGTCATCAAGGTTGTAGTTGTGGTCTGCAGGACACTGGCTCATGCTCACAAGTGCAAGTCAAGCCTGTTATCGCTGTAATGATGTAATTCCCCATCATCTGCTGCATGCAATTCAGCTTTAGAACACAGCTTTGCCATCTAAGGAATTCAAACATGCATTGTCATCACTCATTTAACAATGGCTATTGTAATGCATCATCAAAAGACACACAATGAAAACTTCCATTTAAAGCCAATTAACTGATTTTCCTTTGTAACATGAAGACACTGCAGTAGGGCAGAACACTCTTAAATTGTAATTGATCTTAATTTTCCATATGATCTTATTTCCAGAGGGATGTTACAGATTATAACATTAAAAACACTACATACCACTGTCAAAATGTTTCTACTCAATGTTTTTTTGTTTTGTTTTTTTTTAATGGCCTGTTTATCAGAGTCATTATAGCATTCTGCAGTGACTCACCTATGGGGAAATCCCTTATGGGTCTGTAGCATTAATGTCACTAGGCTAGTTAGTAGGGGTGTAAGAAAATATCGGTTCTGCAATATATCACGATATTTCTTTTCATGATACTGTATCGATATTAAAAAGTATTGTATCGATATTTTTAGGTATTTATTCAAATCTTAAACTCTAATGACTGAAAACATAATTTAAGTTTTAACACAGGAACATTTTGTGATGTAGCATCAGATCCTGTTGTGATCAAATAAAAATGGCTTTAGTATTTGTGCATATTTCAGGTGTAATTCAATTCTTCAAGGAAATAATCACTTAAAAAAGAAATAAACAAAAAATATTGTAATATATCATATCATGATCCTAATATTGTGATTTGTATCGTGTTGCCGGATTCTTGCCAATACACACTCCTAGTTCGCATATGCAGAGTTTATGTTTGTCGTATCTTATTATCTTATTGTTATGTTGTATCTATCTTGTGTTGTATTTAGTTTTTGCTGTAGAAGTAATGATGATGAGGGCTTAGGACAGTGTTTTTCAACCTTGGGGTCAAGACCCCATGTGGGGTCACCTGAAATTTGTAGCAAATGATAAAAAAACAAAAAAAAAAACAACTTACTAGTAAAAAAGTTGAGAGAGACAATCCACAAAAGACATGGCAAACTCTGAAGCTGAAACTGAAGCACTGTGGTACTGTTTATCTGTCAAATGTTCATTGTGGTTGGTTTCTGATGCTGCAGCTCTTTCATGATTCATAGTTTGAGTTATTAATTGTCAGCCTTGTAAATACAAGTTGGACTGACTGTACATATCCTGACCAAGGAAAATCAAACTCTCACTTTTCTGCCTCTGTACATAATAATATACATTATATAGAGTAAATGTTGTCTAAAATTAACATTTATTTGCAACATAGCATAGCAAACTATTACATAATCAAAAATAAATTAGATTTAGCAAAAAAGTCTCTGTTTTCAATGTCTGGGGACGCCAGAAATTTGTGGTGTTAAAATGGGGTCATGAGCCAAAACAAATTGGGAACCACTTGTTTAGTATATTGTGAGACTGATTGGCACAGATGCTTAAAAGTCATCTAACCTGGGTACTTAATGGAAATAATGCAGTGAAATGTGGAAATGTTTTTATATGTTTACTTCATCTAGATTTTTTTCAAATCATTTTTTACCAAAATTGTAAAAAAAAAAAAAAAAAAAAAAAGAAGAAGAAAAGACAGAAAAGAAAGCACAGTTTCTAGCTGCCGAACAACACAAAGCTATCACACACCACCTATGTCTCTTTAAAAGTAGAGGGGAAATGTAGATATCAATTTCCTCTATTTGCTCTTAGCGGTAAAAGGGGTAATGGAGATGGACCCTGAGATCACCTGTAAAGCTTCCAAATAAGACACATGAGAATGCAGTAGTCCTTAACTCATAAAGACCCATATCTGATGACCATGAAAAGATGACAAACTCCATAGTACACCAATTATTTGCTTGCATTGATAGGATTAGTGGATCAACAGGTATTAAACAGTTGAGATCAGTAGAAGACTTTGGACACCGGTGGAAGTTTGAGTCTTAATAGACCCCTTCACAGATCGTAAATATCCGGTGAGCAGGGTGATCACTGGAGGCAGAAGAAGCAGTTTGAACACAGGGCTAGCTCTCTAGCAGGAATTGTCCAGGCTTATTTAGCTAACATTATCAACCAAAAATGGCTACAGATGGTGACAATTTATCACAGTATGTACGTACACTCACCGCATGGGATTGGGAGTGTTATTTTAAAAACTAACACTGTCAAATGAGACCGTCTTGACCGACCCATATGCGATCACTCAATGGAAGGAGGATGTGACAGGTTTACCCTCTGTTGAATGACCAAAGATTTACACTTACTTCAAGCTAAGCGTCTATACTAAGGAAAAACTCAGGGCATATAAATCGCTAGATGCCTACAATTATGTCCTAAATGGCCATGTCCAAGACTTGCAATACAAAGATATATCAGATGAGTTTTATGCTGTGAGAGCTGAAGTTTGACCTAGCCAGCGCCAAGGCAACAAGACAACGATGTACCAGGCTTGGGTTATCGTGAGTCGAACAAACAACTACATCCTCTACTTACTAACTACTAACTTAATTAACTTACCTGATATGAAGTACGCGCCGCAAACACGAGCATTTTTTATGTTTGCCTCCGTCCATTCCTTTCTCTGATTGCATTTAGCCATAGTTGTCTTCGTTTTTTATCACTGGCAGGTGGTATCTGATAATGTTCAAGATTTAAGCCATTACTCTTTCGGTTCTGCCACCCGACAGCACAACAAGATGATACCATGGTCAAGTTAACAGAGACGTCAAAGCCCGAGCTACTAGCTAGTTGCCTCCAAAACCGCTTTGTTTTGCCTCCAGTTGAACACGTGACCTAATCGTGACGTAGGCTCAGAAGGGGTCTGTGGGTTAAAGAAATTGTTGACAGTATTTTCGGAGAGAAATTGAGTATATATCTAAGTGAGAGTATTTTAGAGCCAATCCTAGCAGTTGATGGTTTTACAACTTTAAGACACTTCCACACTGGTCTCATTTTAGAGCCAAGGTCTTCACCCCTTAGAATTTAGTCACTGTCTAGAAAGCAGCAAATCTTAGTACACGTGTTTTTAAAATGGTTGTCTTGGCGATAACATATAGTACTTGGAATGAAATAAACGATGTACAACCACATCAACACATTAGCAGTGGTAAGCTCATTGAAAAGGTATGACTAAATGGCTTTGACGATCAGGGTAATTTGGTTATCGGCCATCCAAGCATTCCGATAAATTGAGATACATAAACACTCATTGTTCCTCCTGCTGCTGGGATTGCTGCTGTGTTTATCTCTGTCAGTGTTGTGTTTGGGATCTGATCAATAACACAAGACTGATGTGTCTCATGATTCATGACTACAGCCGCTCTAATTCCCTTACACACACAAACCTTCATTAATGAGTTGTTATTGGAAGAAAGAGAGCCCTTGGTATCTGTTAAACACACATGGGTCCTCTTAATGAGCTCCCTCCCAACACAGAGTCGTCTCTGTGTCAGCTCTTGGGCACACTCCTACCCTGAGGTCCGACCTAACCCACACCACTGGAACATGGTGGAAGAGTACCATTGTTCCACGCTTTATATCAAAAATGTTCATTCAAGTGACACCATGTACCAACTGTGGCCATCACTGAGGAAAAAGAAAAAGCACCTGCAGGGATATTACTCCTCTCTTCTGGCACGATTGAATGAGCCTTTTAGTCAGTTTGATTTTTGATGGATGAAGATGTGTCCAGACTGGGTCTCTGTGCTCTTGCAGGCCCTACTCCAAACCCCAGGAGGCCCCTGGCCGTGTCCTTTATCCAATTCCACCAGCCCCGACAGGAAATGAGGGCTTCAGGGGGCAGCGGTAAGGAGACGAGAGGCTCGGTCACATGAAGGGGTACAAACACACTGCACACCCAAAGCAGATGTTTGAAGAAAGATTCCAACAATATTCAATGCATTACTGATAGAAAACAGAGCCCTTACCAAGTAAAGCGTTTTCTTTGTCTTTCTTTCTATCTTTTTGGTCCTTTGACATAAATCAGTTTGTCTGAACTCAATATGAGGCTCCAAATTTACACCAAAGAATTATTCAGTTCTCCGAAACCATTTGACTTCAAAGATATCTAATAAAGTTTGGGGGCTTTTGTCTTTGTGCGAGGCGCCCCCTCCCAAGCAGACACAGCCATTAGATGTTCCGGACATAATTAATCAGGGAGAGCGGCACGACACTGATTCGCATCAAACATTTCTCATTTCCAGATATCTCCTCTAGATATTCCACTAACACTTTCTAATCATAAATAATCACACAGGAAAAAAGGGCATTCAATTAGATTAGTCTCCGAAGTCCTGGTTTTATGGGGGGAAAGACATTCCTCTGGTCCTTTGCTAACTATCAAGCTAAAGCATAATTGCTCTCTGGTGACTTCATACCAGTTGTAAGCTCGGGGTTTAACTTGCCTTATTAGGGGATTTTCAGGGCAGCGTGGATTGAGTGGATTGAGTTGAGACTGACTTGTATGAAAGGGAAGATTAGAATCACCCATATAGTATATGGAGATTGCCCCATGTTTTGATTATTTTGCAACATTTTTTTGAAGTTATCGTTCATAACTTAATGATGTCTGGAGTTTATGACCAAAATGAGTATATTGGGATTTTAGAAGTGAGTGATACTTGCACGACAAAAACTTCTGATGCAAAGAGATACATTATTATTTCGCGATTACATTACATTGCGCTCTTCAACTTCTTTTTTTTTAATCCACATGACAGAGGTTACATTTAACCCCTTAACGCTTGAATCGATTTCCAATTGTGGAAAAAAAAATTGGACTTGCATTTTTTTCTTTCAAGTAGACAGTATTTTGTTGCATTTTGGAGCAGGGGAGTTTGATGCGAATTCGCGACAATCGGCATCAAGGGGTTAATTTTTTCACAACATGATATTGATATAATTCCCTAAGTCCTCCAAAGTAATATCACATATGACAAAATGCGATCAAATGTATTGTAACACTGAGAACAAGTTCAGTATCGTTTACATTTAGTTTACTCAAGCAAATTTGAATTCAGGAGCATCCTCTTCAATACTTGATCATTTTCACAACAATTGATCATCTATTATATCCATTTTCAGTTTTATTAATTGTAGCTGTACTGGTCATGTAAGTCTCATCTGTCATGATTGCAAACACAACAGTGGTCTGGTCTTTATTTGCATCTTACTGTCTAAGCTCAGTGGTGTATTGAACGCATTGCATGGAAAACTGTATGCAATTTGTTTTTTTCAGCTTGTAAAGTGCACAACAAAAATCAACTGCAGTTAAAATCAAATAAAGTAGATAAACAGTACCTCCCGCAGTAAAGTGTATGATTGTATAATTACCAATGACGTGGTCTCTGGTGGCTCTGGAGGCCCTAAGCAGGCGCTTTTACTTATGCTTCAGGCCATCCCTGTACTCATCTAATTAGGGCGATGTAATACAGTACTGGAGCAATTTGGTTGTTTTACACTTTCTGATTCTTGCCACATTAAAGTCCGATTTATGTGCTTTTTTCCCAATATATTATCATGCCACTTCAGATGCTACTCCCAGGGAGAGCTTGAATGTGGATGGCCTCTATCATGTCACCAGATCCAATCAGCGATAATAGGACTGACTGGAGTGGGTTTGGAAGGGCTGTGGGATTGTTATTGGCTGGTAAAGGAATCAAGGAATCACTGTACTGAAAGGAATTCTTTCTCCCAAACACAAGATTTTTGTTTCTTCCTATGCCAACTAAGATTACTGCATAAGGGTTTTTCTCCCTGCCTCGTCCCCCCGGTGAAAGAAATTGCATTGACCTCTTCTATCTATTGCTTCCATATGTGAGCAGTTATCTCTCTTGCAAATGGAAATGAGACCCAAAATTGCAACAAATGGGGCCATGCCACTGAATGCAGATGTTCTCCTCTCCTCGCCCAGAGTACACATGCCTGATCAAATTAACTTTAACCCCTCCGCCGACAGAACAGACATCTCTTTTACAAACCCTCCACTCTGGCAATTTGTTTTGAGTCGAGGCCCGAGGAACAACTATATGTCCACATGTGGTAAATAAGAAGTGATAGTATCAAACACCTGGACCAGGCAGGGATCAGTGTTGCCCTGTTGGAGGGGCCCAGAGCACCAGCAGGCCTTTAAGTCCTTCCTTCCCATGCAAGGGCCTGGTTTGGCCTCCTGGTCAGTTCCTTCTCTTTGGGTTTCACGCTCAGCTCTGACTGTATGGGGAATCGGCGGTTTGACAGAGAACACCTGCTTGAAGGGTTATTCTAGGGGGTCGGAGCAAAAAAGCTACAGTGATGGAGGGATGAAAGAACAGTGAAAGCATGGAGGGGGGAGACCGTGAGAGGCTAACAGGTGCTTCCTCTATCGGACTCTGGGAAAAGGCAAAGCCCTGGTAATGTATGTAAATGGGAGCAGGCTCTTCATGCCCATATCCCTTCATCAAGTCTCTCTATCGTTCTCACTCCACTTCCCCTCCTTCTGAATAATAAGAAAGCCCTATAAAAGTGGCCTCAGATAATTTACCAAATTGGTTAAATGTTGCTGAGAGCCTGGAGTGTTAATATGCTTCCATTCAGAGCAGGCAGAGGTCAGGGGAGTCACTGGTTTGCAGGCACCAGACAGAAACAACACTGCTCTGATGATCCCATCCCACACAATGCCCTTTAGGGTTGTTCTGTAATGACCAGAATGTCTGAGCACATTTACCACCACATATATCCACACTGATCCATGCTTTGTTTACCCATACACACCTGAATGGTCCTCAAACTATTGTCTATGGTTACAGCATAACACTTTGGGCCATTTGTATGTTTTACATCTATACACATACATTTATATCTACAGTCCAATCCTTATTTTCTTTTGCTCCCTGCCACCATCTGCTCTCCTTTAGGGACCCTGATTATGGCTAATGAGTGTTTCCAAGTCCAGTCCCTCATCTATCTCCGCAAACCCAAAACACAGAAATGTCCCTGCTATTTCTCCACCCGTGGCTTTTTTGCTTCCATGCATCCATCTCTTTTCATCTCTTTCACAGCACACAGCAGCAGCATCACCCTGGCTAAATCCATCCCATCATTTATGAGGCTGTCAACTTAATACACACAAATATTACATACATGTAGAAGGCATGTGGAATTGGAACATACAGGTGCTAACTTATCTGGCTGGGTCTGTTCCTGGTCCAGGCTAATGAGGAGCAGGTGAGTGGCTGTTGCTTTAATCAAGTGGAGAGTGGGCCGCGCACAGATTTGCAGCTTGTTGAAAGGCCAGTCGGACACATGGGCTTCATTACGGGGTTAGGGGAAAATCAGTCAGGAACAATTGTTTTCCCACTCCTGTTGCTAAACTGGAATAGTTTTCTCTCTCTGTGTGTCTTGCACACACAAAGATGATAGATCCCAACTTGTCTGCTTCAGGGAGAGAAAAATTGTGAATAGTTTTCTTAAACCAAACACAGGCTTGAGTCACGATGACACTAGGACAGACTATTATTAACTTCACATGCTATTTGGGAATTGGAAATCAAGAAGAATTTGAACCTCTTTCTCATGCTAGATCTCTACACCTGACAAAATATTTTAGGGTGTTACACTTAAACAAAGTCAGACAACTGCTGCCAAATTTATAGTTTCACTATCCATTTTAACAGTGCAAAATTTTACATTACAGCATTATTACAGTAAGTTTAAAATAAAAGAAGACATTGTGTGTTCATTCTCATGTTTAAATAAAAAGCAGACGTGTTGTATTTTTAGCTTGATATATCATTCTTAAGCGAGTATAGAGGATACTATTATATCATAACACTGTTAGGTTTTCATTTGTCTCTTTCCTAGGTATGTTGGCATATAACTCACCAGCATAACATGATCACACTGTAAATTATTCCTTCCTCACTCTGCAGCAGCTATGGGCACATATCAGATGAAGACAGGAATTTACCTTGTGCATAAATATTTCTGTAGAGTACAGTTTTGCATAGAGGAACTCAAATAGCATATAAAGTGTTTTTCTTTGCATAGTTTATATTTCTTCTCTTAGAGCTGAAGATCAGTTTGCATCCTTGGATAAAGGTTTCAACCAGTTCATGGACCAGCTGATGTGAAATACTATCACGCAACATAAGGTACAATGGAAGTCACCAAATATCTGATTCAAAGGGTAACAGCTTTGAGTAATGAGTCTAAAATAAATTTACTGCACAAACTACACTTGAACTGACTACATGACAAATACTGCAAGTAAGATTTGTCTCACTATGAATCAAGCTTGGAGTGGGATAAACAAAAGGGAACAACTTGTGCTGGTGGGCCACAAAGAGTTGTTTGTGATTTATAGACCACAAGGGAAGTATAAAAGCACATTCTCACAAATTATTCTAGCAATTCAGACAAATGAGCAAATAACTTCATGTTAGTCTTGATGGGGATATATGACTCTTTTGGAGAGTTATAGCATAGAGACCCCTCATTTCCAGTTTAAATGGAGTGATTCTTAAGAATTATGACGTTAAGGAACTCTGTGAGACTGAGGAGACCTGTGTTTAAAAGGCTAACATCTGCATTTGATTAATCTGTACAAATATGCAATAAATATGTCATAGCGAGAAGTAAATAGTTACTTTAATATTTGACAAATCAACATTTGATTCCCACATTTATTCACAGATTTATTAGATGTGGTTCAAGCCACTGTTAACACAGAATTTCTGATGAAATTGTGGGGTTTTTAATATCCATGTATCAAATTATCATATGTCTGACCAACCTTTTTCATGTTGTTTTTGATTGGGCTTATTTTTTGTATGTAAATACACAAGCTATACAAAATCTACTGGGGAAAAATTCATCACTCTTATTTTTTTCCCTCTTTGTGGTATTTTTTATTTTTTTAATTTTTTTTTATCTCAAATCACACAGCCCCAGCAAGGCCGCAGAGCATTTACCCAAAGCATTTGCTCATGCAAACCAAATCACATTTCTGTTTACCTTAACAAACTCACTTCGCATTTTAATTCACAGGAGGGATGTGCAAAGCAGTACTGGCTCTCTCAGTCTAAACTTTAATGAATACTCAGTACATAAAACCATGTGCTTTATCCTGAAGTTGAACTTTCTGGGGTGAATTTTAGAGGAGGTGTGAGTGTATGCGGGAGAGAGTGTGTGTTTGCAACTTTTCATGCACAAATGCATTTCAGTGTGTGTTAAACTCAATAATCTCTGCATCCAAAGTTGAAAAATTACACTCGGCCCAGCTCTGCATCTGCAAGACTTCCAGTGAACTTCGGAAGGTCATCTCCAAGTAAACGCAAAGCCTGGTTTTGCATAAAACTCAACGGCTGATCTATGACAAAGCTACTTAATGTGTCACTTCACTGACAGGCTCCCATCATTCCTCATTAAGTCCAGCCATGTCAGGGGTGTCAGCTGGAGTGTCTCACCATACACCAACACCCCTGCCATATGAAAGCAGGTGACAGGAGGAGTTACTGTCATAAAGGAGGGACTGTGAACTTGCACCAACCCCTCTGTCAGACGATATGACTGAAAAAATACTGTGCAAAGATGCAATAATAAGGAGTGTTTTGGCCGGTCATTGGCACAGAGCAGGGAACAATTAAGAGTGTATTTTTTCTTGCAGAGGTCTCTCTGTGGAGACAGGAGGCTGTTAAGTTGTTTCAGAGACACCCTGCACCTGTAGTACTGCTCTGTGAAGCAAGAGCAGGCGTGGGAGTGTGAAAAGGACTTCTCTTTAACCTTTGAACTCTGACCTTCACACCGTTTCAAAGTGTAAAATGGGTGGCAGAGGAAAACATGGCTACATTTGATGAAGAAAGCACAAGAGAGTGGGAAATGAAGGAAAAGCCACAGTTAAATTGATGCTTGTTAGCTGCACTGGGGAGAAATCTGATAGCTGTGTGACACTTTTCATGTCAAAAAGGTGCCATTTTATTTGCATTTATAGACCTGTTTTAATATGCACAAGGGATAATAACAGAATGCATTTATGCTAACTGTAGCCCACATTTAGACTCCTTCTTTAGTTGAATAGTCTTTATGGGTTTGGATACAATTCAGTAGGTATGGAGTAGGGGATCGGTGCTGCAATGAATGTGTCTCTCTGTTGCCAGTAGGTGCAGCTGTAGTTCAAGCCAGAAAAGGAGTGAAAATGATTGGACCGAGGGGTGCTGCATGGTCTGAGTTAAGTTAGGTTTAATTGCGGGATGATATTAACAGACCATGAAAATTTTTGGAGAGCAGCTCTGGAGCTAAACCCTCTGTACCATGAGGAGCTGGACAACTTGGCAACAGACACGTTAAGTGGGACATTGGGACATAATTTCTCCCAGTGAGCCTTATCAGCTTTCTGAATACTAAGAGAGAAACCAGACGCTGTTTGATTAGATATAGGGAGCATCAGTTTGAGTGATTCTTGCAGTCTGAAAAAAGCTCATATCAACCCTGATTTCAGGGGAATTCACAATTGTTTGTCATCAGCACTATGAACTGTCACTTTTGGATTTACTTAAAAATAGTAAACGCATGATTTTCCACAAAACTTTAGATTAAGGCAGGCATATTAATAATAAACGGGTTGGTTATTAGCAAAATAACACATCAACTGTTTAGATATCATTATAAAGTATGTGTTAACTGTAATGATAGTCAATTCTGTGGCTATTTTGTTTAACTACTACCCCATGAACTAACAGTTTGTCTCAATAACATCCTAATTACTGCTTATTGATTCAGAGTTAATGAAACGGTAGAACCTGAGAATCTTAGTGAAAATTAATAACAAAACAAAAAAACTTCAAACTTCTAAAAATGAACAATACACCTCTTTTCAGAAAAGGGCGCAAAGTACAAATTATTATTGTGTTTTCATACATAACAATAGACTGCTAAATTGGATATAAAGATTATGATTCATCTAAAACTTCCCGGACATCAATAATCTGTAAGTTATTTACTTATTGAAGGAAAACTGATAGTTGTAGTAGCAGCAGTCGTAGAATATATTTGTGTACAATAAGATTTAAAGGCTTTCTAATGATCACCTGATAAACGTATGGTGCTATAACTGCTATTTTTGTATGCATATGGGTCAGGTGGATTTTGTTGGGACCTTTGACCTCTCCAGAGTAGGAAGTTTCACCAGCAGAGTCTGCTAGTCGTCTGAACAGGTCCACTTCCTGTGGGTACGACCACATTTCCTGTTTGACTGGTGGCCCCTTCGGTACAGTCCCGTCTGATGTAGAATGTACCGAGCAGCAGAGTGTCTGTATGTGCTCAGACGCTGGTGTGTGTATGTGTGCGCCTGCCCTGCAGACCATAAAGCTGTCTTAACTTAAGGAGTGATTAATACACCCATCAGTTTCTAAATGCTGCCTGCCTGTTCTCCAGCTCAGGCCTCCGTAGAGTTGACCAATGTTTGCCTTTCCCAAAACGCCCCTCCCTTTACAGCAGTGAGGGGTCAGAGGGAGAAAAGAAGCATTCTTTAATTTGATAATTAGTCAGTGAGCTCTTTGGGGTGAAAGAAAAGGATTGGCCTCATTAGCTGTAATTGTCTAATTGCCTTTCATCTAAATAGTGTGTAATTTTCACTTCACGGATTATACAAATACCATAAATGCACCTCTGTGTTATTTGTGTATCTTGCAACTCTCCTCTGAGCAAAAAAGCAAATTCTGCTGTCAGGGCCAGGCTGGACAGGGACATGGGTGAGTTTAAATAGCAAGATGGAGGAGGCAGTGGAAAATAGACCAAAAAAATGGAAAAGAGGAAACCGAAGGGACCTACAATTAACCTGGTGATTTATTGACCCCTCGCTGATTGTTCAGTAATGCCTCGGTTGCTGTCAAGTATTGCACCTCCCTCTGAGGGAATGTAGATATAAGACAAGCTCAGTCAGTTTTTTCACAAATCACAAATAAGCCTCAAATGGTTTTGCAATCTGTATAACATGACATGACACCATCTGTCCTTCAACCCTTGGTTTTGGAGAAGAAATATAAGCTCTCCGCTAAAAAAAAAAAAAAAAAGAAAAGAAAAGAAATATCAGTGTCAGGATAGACGCACAATGCAACAGGTGAATGAAGTATTTCCTGTAGATAAATATATGTTCTATAAAGATGGATGACATGGTATCTCACACAAATGTGAGCCAAAACATCTGAATTGCCCCCTGGTGGTCAGCTGCAGTATTGATCATATGACACTTACTTTCTTCCTCAGCCAATGAGACATGGGAGATAATACCCAGAAGACAGAATGGTAAAATGACCAAAGACTCCTAAAATAACATAGAGTGTTTTCAGGTTTGCAGGATGATGGGTCAGCTCCCCTACTGGTGCCTGCAGAAAATGATGGGTTCAGGGTGCTACACAAATGACAGAAAATATCACAGATGTCGTTAAACTATACCAATGTTACATTTTGTACTAATGTTGAGGTTTAAGCTGGTATACACTGTTTGATTTAGGCCTGTCAAAATGTCATCCTATGAAAGATGACAACATGTACCTTTAGTCATAGCCAAAAAAAAAAAAATGTCTTGGCATTGAAATGGATTTTGCCAGATTTGCCTGCAACAAAATTCTGGCAGTTTCTGAATTTAGGATGACACTCTTCCAGTGCAACGACTGCTGCAACCAGCTACTAAACAATCAGTAAGAATTCATTATTCTTTACAGCCGGAGTGTAGCAGATAAATAACATATGTCATTTTGTTCTTGTACTTTGGCTGTTGCTGTAGCTTAAAATTCATTTAGATTTTTTTGCACATTCTGGATATAGGCCATACCTGATTTTTCCATCTATTTTGCAGATCATGGCTGCAATAATCTGATAAGACTTCTGAAATTTCATCATCTGTGCAAGTTTTAAGCCACAAAAAAACGTGGTTGGGTTAGGAAAAAGGGGTGGCTAGGGATAACATAATACAATCATAGTTTGTTGTTTATTGGGGATCCCTATTAGCTTCCACTGTAGTGGTTACTTGTCTTCCTGGGGTCCCAGTCAAAAAGATATTAAAAATTGATACATCATCCACATAAATAGAGACAATGCAATAGCAATAAATAACCGTTAACACATCCTGTAAGTACAACTTTCACTTATGGTACAGCCTAGATTTTAGTGCTCTTTTAAGTACATGTAAATTAGTTATCATTATAGTTATAGTTAAAGGTGGGGTCTAAGATGTTTTCCTGGAGCATTTTTTTTACTATATTTCTAAAAATCTCCTTCACACCCTGATTGCAAGCAGTTAATCAAATGCTCTGGCATAAAAATTAAAAGTTTTAGTCACCTGTGGGATGAACAAGACTGAAAAAAACAACATCCAATAATTTTGAGTGCCCACCCGAAATCATTAAACTGTGATATGTCTATCAAAGTCAACTGCCATTTGTCCCTGCCCCCTTCCCCATCCTGGCATACCCCTATTGGGGTAGGAATCGTGTGCCCTTAGAAGCTTGGAGCTCCTACCTAGCAAACTGAGCCAGAGCTTGGATCACTATATTAGCTAGCATACAAAGCTAAAATAGGTAGAGACTTATAAAGGTGGCAACAACGGGTTGTAAACGCAAAAGTGTGTCAGAGCAGGAAGGCTACTGTCAAGAAAAAGGCTTCAGAAGAGCGGAGGAGAGGGAACACGGGTGTGGAATATGAGCAGTGGAGTCAACTAAGGGACTGAAATGGCAAAGTGACAAAGTGATGCCATGGGGGATCTATTTCTACTGGATAGGTAAGATAACATTAGGTCTTGATGATTTTTTGAGAGTATTCATTTGTTTCCAGCATTATGTCATCATTTTAACAAGTATCCATCCAGTTAGAGGATAATAGAGGATAAAGCTAACTTTAGTGGCTGTTAGCCTGACATCAGTCTGACAGTTAGCTGTTCTTGCTAGCCCCAGATGACTTTGAACATGTATCAAAATAACAAGTGAAAAGTCCAACTTCTAATCTCATATACTGATGAATATAACTTGAAATAATAATCATATTTATTGTTAAAATTCATTATGATGTGGTCCAGTATTTTCTTACCTGTGAATGAGCCATGAGAAAAAGTTAGCGAAGGTTAACGTATTGATGCTGCACAGCGCTCATGAACGTGAACCTTCAGAACAAGTACTGCACGTTCAAGTGTGTGTGTGTGTGGGGGGGTGTCTGAAGAAAGGGGTTGGGAGTTCTGAATTGAGTCTTTTCAAAATGTAGCCTGCTCGAGCCGTTATTCTAACATCTCAGACCCCACCTTTAAGTTATGACTAGTCATTGATATTATAAAACACAAAAATACAATATAAATATTAAGAATTGCTTTTTGAAACAAGAAACAAACACTGATTGCTTATGTTATTATAGTATATTAGGATCTTATGTTAAAAATATTTGTCATTCCTTCAAATCTACCATGAGCCCCTCCTACCAAAAAGTTTAAATAGTTTATTTCTGGTGTTTTTCCATCTTGTCACTTAAACTTGACAAAATCTTGCATCACACTGCTCAAAGGACCTGTGTAACTACCGGTCATAATTAGCTTGGGAGTACCCATGCTGCCTTGCACGTTCTTTTCGAACTGCTCGACAGTCTGGAGACCATGGCCAACATCCTCACATCGATCTGGGAGCCAAACACAGAATGAGGAGGGACGAAAGACAATGACGCGTACAATTCGACAAACGGAAGTTAGTAGTTTTCTTTCGTGAATCCATCATGGCAGCAGCAAATGCAAAGCTATCTTCGAAGAAGCTATGGACAGTGTTCTAAATAGTTTAGAATGTAAGTTCACTTTAAAAGATGAATAGCATTTAGCGTTACAGATACCGTAGTTGGAGCGACTGAACAGACAATTAAACTTGATACCTGAGTTGTTGTTGTTGGCTTTCCTACGGAGCTGGCACACGTCATCGCACGCAAGGCAGCATGGGTTCTCCCCGGCGAGTGATAGACATTCGTACCTCCCAATCAACAGCTATGGAAACCACAACGTTCTACGAGAAAATGAATGGGTGGTCTCCAGACTAAATCTCACTTGTGATTTAGTCTGGCGCTCGCCAGACTAGGTCATAATAAGCATGTTGCTCAAATCACCTATGAACATAGTTTCAACTAGACAACAGGCTCAAACAGGCTAACAAAAAATTGGTCAAAGGTATTTTTTTTATTCATTATTACTGGCTAGTTTTAATTTATGTGTTAATCTAATCTTCTAAACCTGGCACTTAACTGGTATTTACATATTTTAGTTTTCTATTTGGAATTTAAAAACAGTCCAACTTTATTTATAAATCTTTGGACTGCATTCAAAATATAATCTCCCCTGAATTTGCATATATTCCACATACAAAAAAAAAAAAAATAGGGTGGGACTTAGCAAACAGTCCAAATGCTCTTTTATTTTGGATGTGGGTTTTTTATAGCTCGAGAGAATAAGGGAGAAGGGCGTTGGGGTCTGGATAGTTGCTTATGCATTAACACAGATATAAACAGATCAGCAGGTCTACACTACACTGCCTCACTCTGAGACCCACCTCCTTGTGTGTCACGCCCACGGGAGACATCATCCCTCAGAAGAAGAACAGGCGCTGTAAGTGAACAGCCTTATATTCACACCCCCGCCTTTTCCCCCTCCAAACAGAAAACACACTTATCTATTGCCGGGGCCACCTGCCAGCACAGGCCTGTCCTTTGTGTAAGATGTCTGTATAAGCCACGGATTCTGTTACCTTGTTCCCCAGAGAGGGCAGACTCCACTGGAGCCAAGCTACTGGTAGACTGGATACTTGAACAGGATGAGGCATGAGCTACTGTAGCGACTAGACAAAAGGGTAATATCTATCTGGATATAGACTCCAGTATGGAATTTTATCATACATACTTAAATTCATTATGTCTGTTGGAAAGTTTGTCATTCTTTTACCATTAAAACATCCAATATACAAAGATTCTGGGACATTAACTTGCAGAAATTGGATATAATGTAAATTGTTAGGCTTTCATTAGTGTGCAATTACCTGAAGAACTACAAATTAACCATTTATACTGTCCCTATAGAACAAGTGGGTTTGCAACGCTATGTTTCCACAGTGGTTTAGAGTGGACTACCTCTTTCTATTTCCATTTTATAACAGTGGGCATCCAGTAATAAGGTGGATTACTGATTCAATCCATCAAGTTAAAAAGGACTTTTTGTCTTTTTTAGTGCCCACTAAGGTTGCAAAGGTGCAAAAAAATTTCCAGTAAATTTCTGGAAACTTTCCATGGGAAGTTACACTGGGGAATTTTTCAAATATTCCAAATTGGAAACTTACCAGCTAGCTAGCCACTGTATGATGCAGTTTTATTTAATTTTTGCAAGTTAAACAGTAATACATGTGTGTGTGTGTGTGTGTGTGTGTGTGTGTGTGTGTGTGTGTGTGTGTGTGTGTGTGTGTGTGTGTGTGTGT
>JAQQZY010000015.1:19934166-19946506 GCA_030068375.1 Ostorhinchus rueppellii
TCAGCCCTGCGATGAACTGGCGACTTGTCCAGGGTGTACCCCACCTTCGCCCTTAAGTAGCTGGGATAGGCTCCATGAGACCCCCATGACCCTAATGGGTAAAAGCGGTAACGCAGGTTCAGAAAATGAATATATACTTCAGTGGTGACTAGTCCATAGGGAGCCCACAGGCAATTAAACCTGCTTGGAAAAAAACTAGCTATTCTAACATATTAATTTGAGCAAAAATGTCTCTAAAATTGAAAAAGTGGCAAAATTATGATGATATAACACCCATCTATGAAACTCATCTGTGCACCAAGTTCATATCTCCTGAAGGGGAGGCAAGGGGTATGGTTTTTGTTTCGGTTTGTTTGTTTGTTTTTGTTGGTTAACAGTCTAGCAACAAAACTATTGGTTAAATTCATACCATAATGGGTTTATAGATTACCAGTGACCCAGAATATATGTCAGTACATTTTGGGAAAAGTAGGTCAAAGTTCAAATTTTTTATGAATTTTTAGAATCTTTTTTTTTTTTACTATTTACTTATGATGGGTGAAATTTTACATGTCTGCAGCTGCAAAATGACTGGTTGAACTCAAACCAAAATTGGGTTTATAGATCGCCAGTGACCCAGAATATATGTCAGTACATTTTGGGAAAAGTAGGTCAAAGTTCAAATTTTTTATGAATTTTTAGAATCTTTTTTTTTTTTACTATTTACTTATGATGGGTGAAATTTTACATGTCTGCAGCTGCAAAATGACTGGTTGAACTCAAACCAAAATTGGGTTTATAGATCGCCAGTGACCCAGAATATATGTCACTACATTTTGGGAAAAGTAGGTCAAAGTTCAAATTTTTTATGAATTTTTAAAATCTTTTTTTTTTTTTTCACAATTTACTTATGATGGGTAAACATTCACATGTCTGTAACAGCAAAACTATTGGTTGAATTCAAAGCACAATGGGTTTACAGATTGCCAGTTCCCCAGAATATATGTGGTTATATTTTGGGAAAAGTAGGTCAAAGTTCAAATTTTTTATGAATTCTTAAAACTTTTTTTTTTTCCACAATTTACTTATGATGGATGAAATTTTACATGTCAGTAGCTGCAAAACGACTGGTTGAACTCAAACCAAAATTGTGTTTATAGATCGCCAGTGACCCAGAATATATGTCACTACATTTTGGGAAAAGTAGGTCAAAGTTCAAATTTTTTATGAATTTTTAAAATCTTTTTTTCACAATTTACTTATGATGGGTGAACATTTACATGTCTGTAGCAGCAAAACTATTGGTTGAATTCAAACCACAATGGGTTTACAGATTGCCAGTTACCCAGAATATATGTGGTTATATTTTGGGAAAAATAGGTCAAAGTTAAAATTTTTTATAAAATGTTTTAATTCTTTTTTCCCCCCTCCTATTTACTTCTAATGGGAGGAATTTCAAATGTCTATAAAAACATCAACTTTGTTTCAATTTACTTCAGACTTGGTACATACTGTATATATATACAGGCAATGGATATGCTGACATCAACACATACATAGACAAGATGACATCAGCTGGATCGGTGCCAAAATAAATGCCTGACACCACTTGTTTTAGTTGTTTTAACTGTATTTACTCCATTTCTGTGTGGGTAGGCTTCTTAGGTTTGCGGTCCCATTAAAATGAATATGTAGTTTTGGAGAACAGATGACATGAGGCTGTGCTCTCATTGGTGGATTAAAAATTCACCTCATGAGCAATTTTTAGCACTTTTTGGCCAATATGAATTTCTAAAACTTTCTTGTCCTCATGTGATTGGATGATTTTCATTGGGTTGCAAAGCAGCACTGAATGAGATACAAACCCTTTCCAGGCCTCTCGGATGAACAATACAGTGATTAACCTGCTCCATATGCCACCTGTATCTAAGCCTTGTCCTGTTCTTTATGTTACACCTCTGTTTAGTCTCCTCTGCATTTATGTTTTATATAAGGACATTAGTTTAATGGAATATGAAGCCAAACCATCCTTAGCTGTTCTGCTACGGAGGTAACATAGGAAAACATCGAAGCAGCTGCCTGGGAAAAGTTTAGGTTTAGTATGGGATGCAAGACTTTGAATTCTGCTAGTAAAGTATCATTTCTGTTTCTGTTTCTATTTTTTTTTTTTCTTAAATGCAGGGGTGACTTTGGTCAAACAGTAAAATCAGAGGTTTATGTTAAGCATTATCAACTGACTCAAAATTTGCATATAAATTCATATTATCATGTTCATGTTCTCTTGTGGGTCCTCAGTCTTGTCTGGCTCCGGTCACTATTGATTTGCATTTTAGGTTTAATGACACCAGCACACATCAACTACAGTGAAACAATTCAGGCCATAATTCCATTAATGAATAATTTCACCACACATCTGGATATGAACCATAATATCATTAAAGTAAAAGATGAATATTTATACCAAGGCCCTGCAGTCCACTGTGTCAGTCAGTCGAATGCATTTCCATCATCTCACAGTCATTTTAATATTATTTTATATTATTATTTATTTACACAATATTTGCTTTAAATGGGGAATTCTAGTCTCTTTATTCGTGACATGAAAAACACTTGTTAAGAGAAGAGCTTTTGTTATGATCCAGGCTGTTTTTAATTTATTTTTTGTCTATTTTGTGTTTAAAAAAGAAAAAAAAAAGCTTATTGTGCTATATTTACAGCATTTCTTGTCAATGAATTTGAGCCTTTTGTCGGCTAATGAGCAGTAAGCTGCTTGGCCTGCTAATGAGGTTCTAGTGGCTGTTGACTTGAATAACAACATGTTAGTTACTGAGTGGAAGAAAGAACAAAGACCTTCTCCTCGTTACTGCTGGTGCCTGATTGTTCTCAGCCTTTTTCTGAAGACAGCTCCTAATATCATTTCATAATCTGCCATCCTCTCCTCCAGATGCCCCCGCCACCACTCGCTTTCAAGTCTGACTGTCGTTCAAAGCCTAATCATTAATGTGATTTATTTCTCGCTGTGTATTATTTTGTTCCTCTAATTTGTTTGGGTTTTTCAGCATGGGTGTAAATCAGAATCAAAGCCATTGCCACTGCTTTTCTCTGTCACCTCTGTTAATGGCCTGTCTACTGGAGGTTTGCACTGAAAAGAAGCAGACCTGCTGTCTACCTAAATCACCTTTCCATCCTCTCCCCTCATCATAAACACAAAGAACCCATTGGCTACCAGCACAAACACCTTCTCTGCCTGACCCATGGCTATAAATCAGAATCCAGCACAGGGCCAAAAACTGAAAACTGGCATTGGTGGAAAACAAAATACAACCATTCATCATCATTAAGTCAGTGAAAGTTTTGATACCAAAGATATTATAGCTTGACACTTCTGCCAACAATATAGTTTGACACTTTTTTAAGATATAAATGGGAACAGAATCTCAGACACACATGCATCCCAGACATGAGGAGACTAAGTGAAACAAAAGAGCAGGGATGATTGTCATCTGTCCATCATGTGAGGACGGCGAGCAGCTTTTCAGACGGCATGATGTGTAATGTGATTGGACAGTGCTGTGACAGCGAGCTGTGACCTTCAGCTGCCTACCTACTCCAACCCCAGCTTCCGGGGTTGCGGGAGGGGTGTCAGTGCTACTGATCAATGGGGGCATTGGCACTCATCATGTCAAATCCACTCCATGTCCATTTCTTATCTCTTTTGTCATCGGGCCTGTGCTTTCCTTCCGCTAGTCAATCACTCAAAGCTGTGAGCTGATCTGTTTACACGGCACAGAAAGAAGTGGTGATGTTGCATAAATTCATCTTTATTTTTGCCTTACTTGTAGTCTTTGCTTTTCAGCCTGCCGTTTTTCATCATCTCAAAGCAGTCCACAAAGTACGCACACAACCAAGCCGAGTGTGCACACACAAAAACACAACCGGGAGAGCGTTATTCTTTAAGGCACATAACCACAGCAGCCTAAATGAGAATTTCACCAAACAAACACAATCAGCCCCCTATTACATTTCTCTTTCATGATGCTGAAAGGAAATGCAAACGAGATTAGATAACACAAAGGCCACAAGGCTCATTTCTCTCCTGCGTCTGGAGATGGCTAAATGCTCTAATTCCCCTCTCTCCTCAACTCCTCAGGCCAAGTAACCCCTTTTGTTGAACTCAAACCAACTGCATTAATGCAATGTAAAATTGCCTCTCGCAGGAAAGTTTTCCCCCCTTTTTTCTTACACTCTTCTCCTGTTCTTCTTCTGTTGTATTCTAAATGAACTGTGCACGGGCCATTCTAGCTTTAAGTGAGCATGGCATTGTTTTGAATCATGTAATTATAGAGAGATTTGCTTGTCTGCCAGGGGTTTCATTCATGGCGCAGCCTTGGCAGTTACAACAATGTGAGGAGTCTGAACAGGATCTAATGGATAAGTTGGGATTGCAAACAGGCAGCAAAATAAAAAAAGGGTGCTCCACTGAGGGTCTTAGCGTCAGAGCTGCCCACCATTTCGCAGTAACAGCAATAAATGGCAGCTACATAACTTTCCTTAATCAGATTGGAGCAATCAGTCTGAAAAAGTTTCCCATATGTCACTGTAGCTGCACTGAGAGGAGTTTTGGGTGGAGGGGAAACGAATGCAAGACGGAGAGATACAGGAGTGACTGAATTTAGAAAAGGCCGATAAAACAGCGAGGAAAAAGAAAAGTGAGAGGCTGTATTTGAAAAAGAAAAATGCAAGGGTTACAGCCAGGACACAGGCCACAGGGAGGTGAGCATGTCTGGCTACAATTAGCCAGTCATTGGAGAGATTTAGATGATGCTTCGGGGAGCTATTGGTCCTCAGTCATTAGTGATTACTCAGTCAAGAATTACTGACTCTGAAGGCAACGTGTGGTAGTTTACTAACACATGTTTCCTTCTTGTATCAACAGCCATTCAGCAAGATCATCAGATCTACAAACAAATTCGCACAGGAAGTCTTTTGGTAGACATGTTTATGTGGTTTTGATTTTCTCGCGTTTCAGATGGCAACATCGATAAGCTAAAATAAACTGTGACATCAACAGCACTTTTATAAATTGCCAAGTACACATATAAAATTTTACTCATAAGCATAATTTACCCAAGGTCTACCTCAGCTTGCCAAACACCATCTTGAGAATGCCGATTTTCAAAAGCGTTAATGTGGGTTTGCTTAGGAAATCTTATTAACTCTGAGCACTTTATGAGATGTGGTTACGATTGTTTAATTAAATAAGCATTAGGGGGTGTTTTCAAACTCATAAAGAAGTTATTCCATTTCCTCTGCTTTCAACAATCCCTGAAAACTGTGCGATAATTAAAACACAGTAAGTGTTTCATAACACAGAGCATATTTCACACCCTACACTTGCTCTCTTTTTGCACAAACACATTCAGTTTCTGGAGGGGTGCAATCCAGCCAAAATAAAATCCATACACATCTGCTGAGATTTTACTTTGTGCTCTTTGTGTGTTCTGATGGGCCATGTGGTATGACGTTACTTTAGTAACAGCAGGCTGATATAAAACTAGATACCCAAGAGGCCATATCCTTAGTAGTCCTTGTATCTATTGTTTGTCTGAGTTAAAACCTTCATACGTTGTGCCACTTGAATAAAACAGTAAAACATGTATTCTGTACCATCATTGAACTAGTGGATTTGTTTGATATTATAGTTATTTCTGCACTTACACTGAGATGGGTCCATAAGCAAGTGTTTTGTAAGTGTAGTTCTCAATCTTACCAAAACCATAGCAGTCATACTGATGAATGTTTGTGTGCTGTGCAAGCCTCCTCCAAACCTAAGTTCCATCAACATTTTAAGGACCCATTTCACAAATATGGACTCCAGATAGGATTGTGAGACGCAACCCTGTGTGGGTTCACACATACCTGATTTTTATCCAGTTCTGACAACACACCTGTACAAACTTCATACACTGACAATCAAATATGTCCACATTTTTCTTCTATGTATATAAACTCACTGTGTATATTTTTATATATGCAGGGATGGCACAAATACACACAGTACCCACACTCCCACACCCTGACATTAGCACACGCATACACACTCACAAGCACTCACAAATAAAAACAAGAAATCAATGTAACCTGTAATTTTTACAGAGCTGATTTGAGTGTGTGTGACAGGCCAAATCCAATAGCTGCAGCAGGGCTGACAGGCCTGACATGAGTCTTGCCTTGCCGGCCCCTCAATTATGCATGGCCCAATGTTTCCCCGGATCTTAATTGAATCACACTGTCTCAAACTTGTTATTTCTAATTTGTTGCATTTGATTTCTGACATCAGCGCTGCTGTGTCATGAATTATGCAAACAGGAGGACCTTTAATTGTGAGTGTTATTAAAACAAAACTAATTGCAGATGATTAAAATGTGACTAGGAAGCAGGATGTTGGGGGCTTCACCCTGACACGGTTGCGCTACTACTGCCAAATAATGATTAGGTCTCATGGCTGTCTGAGCTGTTGTTGTTTTGTGGTTGTGACTGTAACCTTGGGTGGAACATGTCTCATGGTTTAATGGAGGGACACGATGTAGTTTGTTGGTGGACTGCATGCTGTGCGCGCAGCTCTCTGCTGATATAATGTGCGATGATGACATGCTGCATACACTAATTTAACAGCACACATGTGCTGCATGCTGGAATGTAGAAACACACACTTAAATATACCCACATAATGGGGAAAAGAAGAATCGGTATAACTTACCATTCTGGTCTTATCACTCAACTTCTCCCACTATTGATTATATCTCCCACATTTCTGATTAGTTCTTCTTATAGAAATTGTTTGACTGTCCCTTAATACTTGGAAAATTGCATTCAATATTGCCATCATTGAGGCTGACAGTGTACAGTTATTGACAAAAAATGAGAAACTCCTCTTGAATTCATTTTTGTGTGTTAAGTAAAAGTAATTTTAAGCATTTTGATTAGATACCCAAAGGCCACATGAAAGTCATATCAGTCAATACAGAAGGTGAACGCTTAGCAGATACAGTAATGAGGATTTGAAGTAGAGAAACAAATAAATTAATATTAAACTGTGTATTACCCCTTCTGTGGTGAAATACTTTTTTCATCATTACTCTAGAATGCATTTACTCATTTATTCCTTATTTATGCAACTAAGAGAAGAAGATGATTACAAAATGAGATGCTTTGTAAAATAATTGTACAATTATTTCAATAACAAAAAAAAAATACATGTGTAAGGATGTAAGCGGGTAAAACGAAACCTCCTGCTCTACTCATAAGAGACTTAACAATTGAATTGTGCCTGCAGGGCAACAGCTCAGCACCTGACTGTAAGGTAGGGATCCTCACGGCTGTGTTCCATACGGGACGTTGGAGATGTCTGGAAGTCATTTCCACATATGAGGAGGAGGGAGGGAGGGCACACTTTAGTTTCATGAATGTTCAATCAATTCAATAGGACAGCTTAACTTTCCCTTTCCCTCTCACAGCACATTTATGGGCCCACAGGCATTCACAGGCTGCATTCAAAGGTTGCCTGTGCCTCGTACAAAAGCAGGAGAGTTTCACCTTTTGGGGGCAACAGCTAAAATCTGTAGCAGGAGAAACAAAACAAAGGAACTAAAACAAATCTAAAAGTATTTTGGTGCTAACTGAAGCAAAGGTTACAAAGATATTTTAGGTGCACTTCAAAATCAGAAGAGGCTTCTTAATTTATGCACAAATACATCTTTCGTTCACTTTATATCACAATCAGAAAAAAGATGTTTCACATGGAGATTTCACAATCAAGATTTTTTTTTAATTCAAGATTTCATGTTTCTCTGTACAGTCTTACATCCATCGCTCAAATTTAATAAGGAAGCTAAAAAGCAATCATGATGGTGTCAGATTTATCGCGCACTACATTCCCACTCAGATAATACAGTTATTTATGTGCTTTATGTCCTTCATTTTTCATATTGTGCAACAGTATGGGATCATGCATCACCATCTACAATCAGAAAGCCTTGCATCCTTATACTATCTAGCCTGTCGGATGCCATCTCTGTCACACCCCAAAAGGATTCAATCTTAAGTGCTTCACTCATTGTATCAACAGTTTAGCACCAGAGCCTCAAAAGACAAGACAGTAATAGAGTAACTGGGAGCATGGTGAGCAGCAACCGTATAATAGCGCAATGTACATCTAAATTCAGACAATCAGTCTTCTCCACAGAGGGCTGTGAACTCTGGAAGTCATTACCAACTGGAATCACATTAACTTCAGATATAAAATCTTTTATAACAGAGGTTAAGGGCTGGCTTAAAGCCAAATAGAGCTGTAGCCATTTTAGCTAATTGCATTGTTTATTTTATTCTGTGTATTTCATTGTATTGTATGTCTGTAGGGCCCTGCATTTGAATGAATGACAAGTGTATATGTTGATTATGTATGAAACTCTATATGTAAAACCTCAATAGGGGTCAATTAATAATAACTACAGCCTAGTTGTACATTATCCCTCAGCTTGAACTATAACTGCATTGTCCATATAAATAAATAAATAAATAAATCAACTTGAAACTTTCATGCAAAATGTCTTTCTATATTACATAAAGCCAAATGTTTGGCTGCAAAAGCTTCCACTGGGAAAGGACTGTATACACCACAGCTGAGGTGACTAAGCATTAGCCTCAAACTAATGCTATCGAGCATTAAACATTTGGTAAAATGTTCTTCTCCTAGCTAACACAATCAGATATAACCATGCCAGGAGATGAGGCAGGGAATATATACATTTTCTTGAACTTCCAAACCCTACCTGTCAGCCGCTTGTTTCTCAGCCAGGACCTAAAAAGCTTTATTCTCATTATGTATGCATGCTAAGCAATGGCTGCCGTGACCTGCCAATTCAAAAAGTCTACCTTTGCATAAAAGTCTGTGTCAATAAGGTTTCTTGGTGGTGGTTGGGTTCTGTCTATATGATAAAGTAGCTAAGTATATTTTGCCTGTGTCTCCAGGATGGCTGCAGAACCTTGTCTGTGGAGATGACAATTAGAGTCACTTTCCACCCTGGTTAGGCCAGACAGGTCCTGTCAACCACCGGGAGAAAAGAATGGAGGCAGACAGAGAGTAATATGTGTACCACTCTGATTCTGCTTCACCTCGTGATCCTTGCACTGACCACCTAGGGGAGAGGAGGAGGATGAGGTGGGCAGGAGGGAGGAAGAAGAGAAAATAGAGGCAAATACACCTCAGCAGTTTACTGTGGATCTATTTCTAGTTTGAAAATGGTTATGAGCTGTCAGTGAGTCATTCTTATATTTTTCACTTACCACGTTTCTCATATCAGCTTTCATGGCCTCTCAATGTTTGTCGACCAATAAAAGTGCCAAAGGAATCTTCGGTGAGATTGTAAAGACGCATAATATATGATGCAGTAGGAAATGATCTGGCTTAGCGTCTATAAGCCACACTAAGCACACCAAGATGCACACTGTGTAAATTAAACATCTAACAGCTAAAAGTGCTTCTCTGTGCTTTATTGCCACACAGTCCAGCCAAGGAACCATTACAGTTGATGGGCAAGAGACACAGGAATGATCTCAGATCAGCTTTTGAATCTGACTTACATTCAGCCCCAATGTCTTCTTAACAAATCTAAAGTAGAGCAGGCTGTCAAACGTTTTGGCACAGCAGTACAACTGTCAGGTTGGGGTGTGTAAAAGATGTGCTGCATGGCTCTGTGTTGCAACTTCCCGCTGAAAGGATTAATAATTTACATGGGATTACTCTAAAATTCCACCATTTGCCACAAACCTGTGTAACATTGATTTGTTGAACTGTCATAATAGCACATCACTCAAAGTAAACAATCATCGCCTCACAAAGAGCTGGAGGTAAATGTCTCTCTCAGAAAGCAACAAGGAGGAGGAGGGGTGGGTTTCATTCCTTTCTCGTGGTTTCCCATCGAGTGGCTCTCTCCTCGCAGAGAGAGAGAGAGAGAGAGAGAGAGAGAGAGAGAGAGAGAGAGAGAGAGAGAGAGAGAGAAAGAAAGAGAGAAAGAGAAAGCTGTAATTGCTGTCAGTCTCTCCTGAGCACAACCTTAAAGGCAGCTGCTGTTTCACAGCTGAAGAGTGAAAAGAGTTTGGGCTGTGTGGCTTCCCCTCTAGGCCTCTGGAGGATTTGGTGAGGTCTCTCCCCCTTCTTGTTTACCTCTTTTTATCAACAGCAGCACACAGTTTTAGGTGCAGAGGAATCAGAAGGCTAAGAGCCTATCACACACAGGAACAGAGATGTGGGTAATTGAAAAGATTATCCTGAAAATGCCAGCTGTGATTTAAAGGGTTTTCAAGTGGTGGAAGTTTTTCCCCAAAATATTGCACGCAAATATCGAAATACAAAAGACTTTCCCAAAAACCACTGAGAAGATTTTGACATGTTTATTCCAGATGTCTTGTCAAGCACTTTGGCAGATATAAATTCATTTAGGCTCTCGCAGTTTTCCATAAGCAGCCAAACTGACAAACTATGTAGTTATTTTATGTACTTTTAGAACATGCCTCATATACAAGGGCTTTGCTGCTGGATCCTCTGGCTTCATTTTGTTAAGAACAAACACACAGCATTAACCCACCATTTATTTACTCACCTATGTGTCTGATAATCTGCCGTTGTTTTTTTGTTTTTTTTGAACATACTCATTTGTGCCTCTGTACATGTGCTTTTATTAATTCATCATATTGTGTCTTATACCTTCTTTCTGACTTTATCCCTCCTTATTGGCAAACATTAGAATTCACTTTAAGTGTTGCCCACAGAGGTCAAATCCCCTCTTAGGGTGAAAAGCTTCAGGAAATTGCCTGCATTAGGGAGATGTATTGGTGTGAAAAGATCCCATGACATGCTGCCGAACAGGTCAGCTCTCTGCTATTTGTTCCTCGCAGCTTCTTTGTCTGTCTGCTTTACAAAGTCTCATATTAACAATGTCCTGTTTAGCACATGAATCTAACCTTTCTGTATTTGGCACATTATGCACAGCAGTATTCATTAATAGACAGTCTCAGATTAGTAAGTGTATGTATTCATTGTTAAAAATCCCAGTCAAATTTAGAGGTTATTTTGCAGCAAAATCTTGATCCTACTGTTTATTTTATTTTTTATTTTTTTCCTGTTTCATTTTTCCACTGTGAAACTCATGGAGCTCCTTTGGTTGATCACCACCAGTGTGTCCTACTGATGCAACCTCTGTTAATCATTGCATGTACATTGTTTACAGCAGTGCTATGACATCAGTGCATCGGGGATTATTTAATTCTCTGTCTTGACTGTTGGCCATTGTTTTAATCTTCCTGCTGTTGCTTCATCTGCTTTTTCTTACAAGAGGAAAAATCAACAATGCAGCGTGAAGCTGTAGCATTTAAGCTTTAACAAGTTTTGTTACTTAACATACAGTACTGTTCTCTAAGTCAATATGCGATGGAGTCACGTTCGTGCTTATACCCATCTGTTATTCAGTCTTACATGATCTCATTTAGCATCCTTTTTTTTTTTTTTTATTAAGGAAGTATGGATTACATTATGGAGACATGAATAACACAACAAACAAACAAAACAAAATCAAAAAGAAGAAACAACAATCAAATTGGGCAAGAAAGACATATAGGAGCATGTTACAGTAATAACATAGAAAAAATATCTTTAAGGATTTTACAAGCTATTTTTGATTATAATTTAAGGAGAAAAAGACAATATAACTTAAACTCATTAATAAAACACAAAAAGGAGGGCTTGATATTTCTCCACTTACAACAGTGAATGTGGTATTTACCCATAAGTATCGCAATGTTTACCACATCAGAAATAGAATTAATGTTGTCCATATAGAAACGAATGTGAGAGATAACAAAAGGTTGCATATCATTAATCTTAAAGGATAGCAGTCATAAACATCCAACCAAAATCTTCGAGTTAGCATCCATTTTCTTCATTGCTCCTTAGTTCTTTGTTAATTTTCACCACTCCATATTTAGTATGTATGTATATAAATGTTACAAATGTTATTCCAAGAGTCTTAACAGTTCTGTACTATAATGAAGTCTGAGTTTATGTCATCATCACCACATTACAATTAACATCCAGATTTAACCCAGAGCTTTTTATACTTGTAATTTATAGTGTTTGCTTCTGTTAAATTTGTCTTTATTCATAATTGCTGTGGTATAATATTGTTATTGAATGTGTATCATGCTGTTGTTACACTGTAATTTCCCATTTTGGGATAAATAAAGTATCTATCTATCTATCTATCTATCTATCTATCTATCTATCTATCTATCTATCTATCTATCT
>JAQQZY010000015.1:19946606-19956730 GCA_030068375.1 Ostorhinchus rueppellii
CTATCTATCTATCTATCTATCTATCTATCTATCTATCTATCTATCTATCTATCTATCTATCTATCTATCTATCAGTTTTGCATCTCCACTTAGCTTATTGCAAAAGCTGTACCTCTCATTAATTCAAAGTTGGTCACACATTTTACATAACGTAGATAATTAGTATAGCTCAGTCCCCCTCAAGGAAAGGTCTGGATCAGAAACTGGATCCAGATTGAAGAGTTTATTGAAGGATTCTTCAACGTTAGGAAACACAGGGAATTTTTAGATCACTCTCATTGTCTAACACATGTTAAGTGACAAAATCTATTATCTTTTTTCAGCTTTTGCTAATCCAGAAGACAATCGAGTAGTCCAGAACAGAGAGCTAATTTTCACTTCTGAATCTTTTTTTTTTTTTTCAGTTTAATGATAGTGCTTACATCTTTGTATCCGCTCCATCACAAGTAACTTCAAAATAATTGGTGACAGAGATATGAAGTAAATTGATTTATAACGTATTATATTCTGTTCAGTGCTTTTGCTATTCATGCATTAACAACATATTATAATCAGTCAGCATGGTGGAGAGGATCTAAGGCAGTGAGGGTCTCCAATCTGTGATTTTTTTGTTCCACATTTGTAATCATAGAAAAAGGAAAAATCTTTTATTAAATATTTAGCAAAAGATTTCTATAATACAATAGAATACAGTATATATAGTACAATTTTCTTTCTTTTTTTACACTTCAGTGGCCTAAACATCTTCACCAGTATGCATAAGATATATTTTCACATTTATTTTGTAAAATGAACCATTATTATGATAAATAATATCAAACGTTTCAGCTTTAAACAAGAAGATTGAAATCCAGTTAAGTGATGCCTGTGTCAGATTCCATCATTTTAAATCCTTTTAAATAACTCAGAACAAAAACAAGAAACACCAGAGGCTTTCATTTGAGTTGTTACGTCATATTGTTGGGAGTATTAAAGCCAGTTGAAGTGTACGGTCCACAATGTATGTATGTAAGAGATCTGGAGTAGAGTGGCTGCTGTTTGCATTTGGCTTTGGCTTTCCACTAAAACAGGGGTGTCAAACTCATTTCAGTTCAGAGGTTACATACAGCCTAATATGGAATAAAGTGGGCCGGACTAGTAAAATAATACAAATAATAGCATAATAACATTTGAGTGAAAAAAACCTAAAATTCTGTAATTAAAATGTTTACATCTACTAATTGTACTTGAACAACCTGAAAATTCTTTGCATAAAAGTGAAATAAGTGTAATGGTAACAATATTACACCTTAATTTATCATTTATACATGTGAATCACAACTTAGAGATCATAGTGGATCTATAAATACATAAAACATTCAATAATGGGCAGAATATTATCAAAATTCCACATACCTGTCTTAAGACCTTTCAGGTTACATTTATTTATTTATTTATTTTTATAAAAGGCTAGTCTGTAAATGTAAACATTTATGTGTAATTTTTTCTGTTTTTTACACTAAAACAAAGAGTTAAATTTGAAGTTTTCATTATTTATAGGTTATTATAATAGTATTTTACTGGTCTGATCTAGTTTAGATTGACCTAAAATATTTTAACATCCTTGATTGTTCGTATCTAGAGTGTAGTTTTTGCATTTCACAAATTCATCCCAGGGGCCAGGTTGAACCCTTTGGCGGGCCGAATTTGGCACTAAAATATGCATCATTCTGTCCAGAAGGTTAGCGTTAGCACACAGAGCCAGCCCAAGCCTCCATTGGGCCCTAAGCAAGACTGGATTTTGCGGCCTTCTATTTGTTTTTTTCATTTTATTTGTGTTTTTTCTCCTCTTCCTCTTTCCTCCTCTTTCTGTTTTCAGCCCCAGAAGGGTACGTCCTTTTTTGGAATATTGTTTTGAATGGAAGTACTCATGAGTTGGATGCGTAGCGCGCACTACACGGCAGGAGGCACACATTATGGAGTTTTCACATAGAGAGAATCACTAGGCCTACATCAACAGGACCACATAAAAGTGTGTTTTTGTACAATAGTATAATTTTGATTGTATATAAATTGTCACTCATGCATGCAAAAACTAATTTTTTTTTTCTTAATTGCTCTTGAGCGCCCCCTAGTGGCCACGGGGCCCTAAGCAGATGCTGAGTTCGCTTATGCTTTGGGCTGAAGCTGTTAGCACATAGCACACAATAGGAACAGTGAGCTTCCACTGAACCTCTATGTACCTGATTTTAATGATGGTGGAAACTGGAAGGAACTCAACACAAAAAGGCCTACACCATCACTTGTCCCGAGTTGATAAAACAGGCTCATAATCATTACATATGATATGTACAGATACAAACCAATTAGCATGTATGATTCAATATGGTAACTGAAATTGTACTATTAGAATTATTTTTTGTTCTACGTGAATACCCAGCCTCATATTCTTGGACACTGGGAGCTTTAGAGATCACTGCACCAGACTATCCCTTCATACTGAACAGCTTATAGTTGATTCGGTTTGCCAAACAAACCAGCAGAGGCTGTAATGTGGCCAGAATAATCATCTAGAAATCAACTTACTGAGCAGGTCGAAATGAAGAGTCGGTTTGAAAAGTCCACAAACACTGGCCCAGAAGAATTTCAGGCATCTATGGAAAAACTCAAACCCTCAGATGTTAATCAACACATTTGAATTAGTTGTGAAAGTTAATGAGTTTTTAAGCTGCCTCTGGGACTCCCCGTCAATAAACTGAACACTCATTTTTTTTTCTCTTTCAAATTCCTATAAAGACTTCTTCCCCTCCAATGCAAAGCTTTACTTTGAAATGCCTTCACTTTGATAAGAAATGAATTAACGCTTTGGAGAAAGACACAGCGGTAGCAAGATGTGATGGGATCGTCTGCTTCTATCTGATACATATTCTAATTGCTGAGTGCTGACCCCTACTCCCACTGATGAGCAGCCAGAGAGATTTTGACCTTGTGGTGTGTGTGAATCGATGGGAAGTTGATAAAGCCAAGTTCATTGCTGCCTAACATAAAACAAAGCTGATTTGTTTACCTAGCTAAGCCTGCGCGTGTCAATCCCATTACGGAATGATTTATAGACCAGCACCCAATGAAATTGTTTAAAGCAGATTAGGTAGAGAAAACGATCACCACTAATATGACAAGCTGATATGCTGTGACAGGTAACCAAGCAAACAAGTTCCTGAAATTCAGATTGAATTACAATCCTAATAATCCTACAGGGAGCAGCAGATTTAATCAGGAGCGGAGAGAAGGAAGAGGGAAAAAAGGAAGAAAGGGAGCGGGATAGAGAAGAGGACTGAATGAAGAATGCTGGTTCTTCAGCCACATGGGGGAACGCCACCTCTTTTGTGATTTACTTGTCAGGAACCATCACTCAGCTTGTGTGAAAAGCAGAGAGTGAGAAGAAAGCATGAGAGATTAAGAGAGGGAGAGCTGTCTCCATACCCATACGTGACCAATAATTTTAAGACTGCTTTGTGAAAGATTATTTTACGATAAACACCCAAAATCCCATCCTCTCTCTTTGCCTTTCTATAGACTTTATATATGTGTGTGCATGTGACTGGGTTCCAGAAATTAATTCAGTTAAAAATTGTATTATAATATCAAATATCCCAAGAGAAAATATTTGTTTTTAACGTTATACAATATGCATGTGGTGTATTGTGTTACATATGAATGTGGTGCCACAAATAGAAATATTAATGCAATATAATGTGCAAAGACTCCACTAAAGGATACAAGGAGCCGATGTCCCTCTCAGAATGATAAAAGACTCGCTTAATGTTATGGATATTGTGTTCCAATAAAATCTTGTTTAAGGTCATAGTACAACTGGAACATCAAGTATTTAAAACTCGAAAAGTAATCAGAGGATGTAGTTTAAACTGCACTAATATCTCTGAGAGTTTCTACATATTTATCATTTGTCTGCTCGGCCCCTTTTCTCCACAAATAGTGTCCTGTTTATATGAAAATAATGAGAACAAAATGAGGAATAATACTTCTTTTCCTGGACACATTAAACTGATTGTATCTAAATTATGGTATTAATGTTTAACTAAGGTGTGTTGTTTGGACATTTGAATATGCATGGTAATCATTAGATTTCGAGGACAGAAATTTCCACATCTTGCTACACATATATTATGCATGTTTAATATATCCGCTTCTCACAGAACACAATGAAAAACTTTTGATAGATATTATTCTCTCAGTTGAATATTAGTCACCACATTGTAATTGAATTAATCTGCTATATTTGTGCATCTCGTGGTAGAATTTTTTGTATTTTACTACATTAAAAAAAAGCAAATGGCTGCAAAGTAAGATGAAAAACAAACAATATGCTGCAGATGGGATGTGGATAAGCCTTTATAACACAGGGAGAAAAAAAATCAAAAATAACAAAATCTTTCGAAGCAGCGTGCAAGTCTCCATTTTTCAGTTTCCTTAAAAGATGCTAAGGGAATGTCTTTCCTTTGCATACACGTATCAAAGACACAAAGCTTTATCAAAACTTTCCCTTATATCAGTTTCACATACAACTGATTAAACTCGCTTCCATAAATGTCAGCATTCTTTTTTTCTATGATGAAGGGATGTCGGGAGACGAGGGATGAGGGGAAGACAGAAAGTTTCAGATGGGGACCTAATTAGGGAGCACACAGCCCAGTTCTCTCCCCACTCCTAATGAGGGGTTTGTTATGGCGCGGGTTAGCGGCATGTGTCACAGTGAGGCCGAAGTGGAAGAGTAGAGCGACCGACAAGCAGATCCCCAGCGCAGTGTGATTCTACACCTGCAAATCCCCAACACATTGAAACCAGGCCTCGTTTGATGTGCTATTCTTTTCATGTTGAGAAACGGGAGGGACCGAGGAGCAGGGACCTAGTTGAAAAGAGGCAGGGGGGCTTGGGAGGAGTGCTGGGGTCTATTAGACGTTTTAATAATGTTAATTAATGAATAATAGGGTTAGTAATGAGCTACCGGCTGCATTTTATTCATGTGATTATCTCACCCGCTCTCTAATTCTGTCTATGAGGACTGTCAAGGGACGCTGGCGACTGAATTGAGCACAAACAGACACACAGACGCGCTTACTTTCACACACATGCGAAATTGCACATGAAAAGCGCAACTTAAGGCATACCAAACCAAATTTAGATCTTACCATTTGAAAAGCCACAGTGGAAACAGACAAACTCACACAGGCTGCGGTTTGGTCAAGTGCTGTAAGCCCCAGAGGGAACCAGCAGGCCCCTGATGACTTATAGACCCCCTCCACAGGAAATGAGAGCATTATCAGCCTCCAATTAGACCAAGGAGGTGATTTACATGCAAGCCTGTGTGCAGAAGTCCACACAAATACATGCAGATGCGCATCCACATACAGATGGGCGACAAATTAAGGGAAAACCCTGATTGAGCGAGTGGTTTCTTCCAGAATGACGGCACCGATGAGAGTAAAAGGGTTGCAAATTATGCACTGTGGCCTTCAAGTCTACTTGGGTGACCATATCGGAGAAGTTTTACACAGTGCTCTTTGTCTTCATCATCAAAACACCAAAAGAAGGAAAATCTTTTGGAAGAATGATGTTCAATCCCTTTCGTAAAGTTCATAGACTTCTGGAATCAAGGCTGATAAATATTGAAATTGCCCTGGATGTACATGGTGGCCCGTCACTGTAATAAAACACTTTATTGGAGTTTTTTTTTTTTTTTTTTGCTTAAATTTGTCACCTGGTTGTAGGTGTGAAAGGTCTAGTCAGTAGTTCCTCAGACAGAGTGAACAAACACGTCCCTCCGTTCAGAAGCTCCACCTCCACATCCTTAAGTCCTCCTGTTGGTGAGTACAAGCATCCCTGTTACTGACTGGTTTAAATACAGCTGTGTGGATCAGTTCCAACCACTTCTACAAAATAAAATGTTGGCACTCCGCATAAATACAACCATCAGTGAGTATAATGGTTGCTTTAATTCTGAACTAAAATTCAGTCTCGTATCAACATTTCTAGAAACATGTTCTGCATCATCGTGTTATAATTGCTTATGTCACTTATATTTCAAAGGGATGAATTATGTTGTAGTTGTCAGTGTATATCTAAGAAATTACATTCATTCATGTGTAATTAAATTGCAAATACAAGTAGATTTTATTATAAACACAATGCTGCACACATTCATATTTTATTTCTATGGAATAATCAAATGTTAATTAGTCAGATATCTGAACAGGAAACATATTATGAAATATGACATTCATGCACATTAAATTTTCTTTGTTTTGCATCAAAACAGCTACTCTGGTTTACAATAAAAAAAATAGTGTTATTATTGAAGTTTTAGAGAATTATGGGCTTAGAGACAAAGTCTGCAAAGCTTTACAATAAAAGAAAAACACAAGGTTTTCCTTTATTTAATTAAACTACTTTTAACCCAAAAACACTTCAATGTTAATGTTTTTATTCTTGCACTTGGGTTCCTTTTTATTCTATTTCAAGGGTCAAAGCTGTGTGTAGATGTACAGAACAGCCCACCGGCAGACCGTGAGGAGATTTTCACTGAATTTGACAAAAAAAAAATGTATTGGATTAGAATCACTTACTCTATCTTTAAACCGGTGGGTCTGTCTTTTCCATTGTTCCTCTTTCTTTTGGTGGGAATGATGTCCACATGCTCTTTGAGGAAAGTACAGCGAACATGTGGATCTATTCTTTAGTCTTTCTGTCTCTGTTTCCCAGTCAGTCTTTAATCTTTCTTCTCTCCTCGTGCTTGTCATCTACTCTCCCCCTCAGCTGAAGCAACTGAAGAGTCATGAAGCAACCACTAGTGGGCCCCAGGAAGATGTCCTCACTCATCCGAACATCTCACCGCCCCATCCCCCTGACTCCCCCTTCCCATGTGTCTCAACATATTCTCTCTGTGGTGCGAGGTACAGAAGGGCCTGTTGCCAGACACGATTCAATAAAAAGTCAGCGGATGATGGCTAGTAATTAGAAAGTCTTTGAAAACACCACAATGGACCTGAATTGAGCTGTATTTATTGATTCACATTTGTTGGAGAAGTGCAGCTTAGGAAAGAATATAAATTACAAGATCCAAAAGTCTGGGGAATAAAACAGTTGTGATGGTAGTTGAGCTTGAATAAAAAGCAATAAAAATCATATTTGTTTGTAAAAATCAAAAAAATTATGATCATAAGATATTAACATGAGTACACCCTAAACCACACAGTGCACAGACACAGATATATCTGCAGCACCTGACACTTCACTGGCTAGTCCAATTCTAAATCATTTCCACACCATGTTCCCTCACTTTCTATTGATTCTAAAATCAATAGTAGCTCCACCTGTGATGTCTGTGTGAAGCAGTGTTACAGAGGACCTACTTTTTGGAGGAAAGAATTTCAAACTTCACCTGAGATTGAATCTTCACATTTAACGCTGTATAATCATTGAAATAAATTAATGAGGTCAGTCTGGCAACATTATCTGTAGTGACTAAGAAAAGAAATCTAGTGTGAACTAAAACCAATCAGAGAGAGACCTGAAAGATTCACAAAGATGGCTCCATCTGTTTGCTCGGTGGTTGTAATGAAGTTATCAGTGGGCGTTGGACTCCTATAAAACCCCATCCAGATCTGTAAAGATTCTCATTAAGCCTATCCTTATTGTCAGCCAGAACACAAAATCGGCCAACATTGTTCCGGTCCTTTCTTCCTCTGCTTCTCTTCGTGCTCTCCTCTTCCTGAGAGCGAGAGAACAAAAGACAGCTCGGGTCCCAATCAGCCCCTCATGAAGGGGGATCCCAGTCAGGGCTTAATCAGTGCTCTGCTTAATAGAGCAACACTTCCCAAATATTATTAACCTCATCTGTCTGTATTAGGCCCTAATGGCCTCGCTCTCTGTGTATTGTCTTTGCAGCAGCTGGTAATGTACATATATATTAATCCACTCTCTCTTCTCCTCCACTGAGAGATTGCGCAGCGCTCTCAGAACAAACGGTGCCCTTCACAGAGCGAGGCAGACACAGGTTAGGAAGCCACTAATTAAATGTCAGACTTGACAGATTAAAATTATGAAATTTAAAATCTGCAAGTGGCTCTTTGTCATTGTCAAATTAAGGGGTGCACTGTGTGATGAAGGGGAAGGGGACGGTGAGCTCTAATGGATTGAAAGGGAATGTGCTTTAGCAGCAAGCAGCTCTCAGTGAATAAAGATTTGCCGCTCTCGCCTTAGGTAGCATGGCTGCATGTTCAATTCCTCCATATTCTCCCAAGTCCGGAGGTTGAGAGGTCACTCCAATGCTGCCAAGCCCATCCTGACCACTCCATTTAGATTTTTCATTCCTCTGACAACACAAATACCTGGCCATGAAACCGGCGCTCTAGAAAAGCTATTCCACCTTTGGCATCCTGTATCTCTGCAATAAACAGAATGTATGGAGACAAGAGCAGTCATTGTTATCCCTTTCGTGGCCAATCAGATCTTGATCAATGTGAGAAAATATACAGATAGAAGTGTATCTCTGCAACTATGCTTAAAAAAAAAAAAAAGAAAGACAGCAATTCTTCACACAATGCTTTGGAGTATGAAAAGACAAATTTCTCTATTAGTATAAGCATTAACATAAGAAAGTAACAATGATCTATGAAGATGGTCTAACAGATTTGTTAAAAGCTACAAATTTCTAGTTTAACCACAAAATATGCAAAGTGCATCACACAGAGAATCCACCAACAGAAGATGAAGATACCTGCTTAGAAACATATGAAGCAATTTTCTTTGTGCTTTCTTTGTGTTTTGTACAGTGAATTTAGTTTCCTGTTGCAAAACAAAGGCAAAAAATGTCCAGGAAATATTAACTGGAAATATAAACGATCTAATAGAAAGATTAGGCTGTTTCTTCACACATGTCTGATGATCACTGTTCAAAGCATTTTCAGCTTTGACCAGGTCTGCGCGCATTTGGCCCTGACAAGGTCGAGGGCACACATTGCCATAAAGCTGAGTGTGAGGCAGAGGCAGGCAGCAAACACTCAACAAGGATCAAAACACTGTCAGCATAAGAAGTGACAAGATCCAATTAAATTTAATTACTCAAGCTGTAGTTTCATTTTAACTGACAATCTTGATTAAGGTGGTTACATATACCTAAAGCTAAAAGCAAAGGCCAAATGGTATCAGAGTAACAGCATTAGTGTACGTGCGACCTTGGCTAACTAATTGGGTTTAATTAAAGCCGGGCCAAGAGGACGGTAACAAGTTCAATAGCACAGAGAAACAGGCTCATGGCTCCATTTTGGTTTGTGTTACCGAGTGTGTTTTTTCATGTTCTTGAACAAAGCACACACCACATCTTAGCAGCCTTTGCACATGGATTCCTGGTCTCCTCTTGTTATCCTTTCTTTTAATCCCTATGTGGCCATTAAATGATAACTAACATCTAGTAATAACTTCCATTATGATTTCAATACATTGTTTTATTCTGTGGCAATTACCTGAAGTCATTTTTTTTTTAGCCTAGCTGTACATTTGATCACATTTTAGTTCATGTTGCTTCACATGTTGTATTTTCTTTGAATTAAAAATGTTAGTTTGTTGTGTGATCAAAAAATTTGTCCAATGCTGTTGTATACTAAATGTATTCTGTTTTTATTTGACTGTCTTTTTTGTCTGGGTCACCGTGACAAAGGTGTGTTGTTCAGGTAATATATGTGTACATTTCATCAACATCTATCATATATCTGTCCATCTTAGAAGACAGATCTGTCCTCTGTGGCCCTTGAAGTTTATTACATTTTTCCTTTTTGCATTGGTTTCTTCGAAGGACATTTTTCTGCTCAAACTGAAGGCAGAAGGACAGAATATTGTACAGACTGTAACGTCCCTTGAGGCAAATTTGTGACTTTATGCCACAGTTAAATATATCTAGTTGACTTGTCTATCACCGTGGTCTGTTGATACATCACTGGATTTCTGTTGGGTCTACAAATGATGTTGTCTCATCTGTACATAAATTATTACAACTAGAAAGAAAGAAAGAAAGAAAGAAAGAAAGAAAGAAAGAAAGAAAGAAAGAAAGAAAGAAAGAAAGAAAGAAA
>JAQQZY010000015.1:19956830-19970306 GCA_030068375.1 Ostorhinchus rueppellii
GCATTTATGACTCCGACCTTAGTCGAGCTAAGGCAATAATTCGATTTTCTCACCATGCATGTAAACGCACTGACTGTAACATAGTCGTCGAATGCCTTGTGAGCCATGTAAGACAAAGCTGAATATGATGAATATCTGTGCGCTTCTTACCGGTACTGAGCTTGGAAGTGTTCCTGGACAAAACTGTGCCGGCCTCCAGGCTGCTGCGTGCTGACTGAGCTGGGACTGGAAGGAACCTCTAATGATGTGGACCCCTGAAGAAAAAGGCAGACACATAAGAAAGAACAGCATCAGTATTAGTCTGCTCATTAGCTTTTGTCAAATAAATTAAACTGCAGAGGCAACAGTCTCATCTCATGAGTCTAAATTACAGACATAAAACAAATCCAAAAAAAACAACTATCCCAGTTGTACTTTTTTGTTTTATGTGCTCAGGTTAAACTCATATGCAGTAACTGGCAAACAGTAGAAGAAGCATGAGATAAGGAGTTATGTAATAAGTGAGATAATAAACAGAAAAATGTGAATTTATGTCCTTTGTCTGTGAAGGGAGAAAGGCTGAATTGGTAAATGGTTCAACAGTGAAAAACAGAGAGATTTGAGAGGCATTGGAGATGTCAAACTGTGATACCCTACATCCCGTGTAGGGCTCAGCAGGAGGGCAGAACCGCTTCAAAGATAAATAGAATGAAGATGGTGATGGTACTGAATAAAATATGGATGAAGTCAACTTGGGAAAACAAGTGCAACAGATTGCTTCATGATTCTTCTTCATCTCCGACTTTAGTTTATTTGAAAGATGTCAGTTACCACTAAGTGATGATGTTTACTTTAATACTGACAGGAGCACACACACATTGTTTTTCCATGTGCTTAGATGACATTACACTGACTTATATTCATTTCAAGCAGACATTCCCTGAAAACCTCTTCCTAAAATGTGATGTCTACCCTAATCCAAGCCTCAAAACTACGTTAGTCCTCAAATTCAGTTATTTACTGGACATACATTTTGTCCTCCTATATAAGATGCATCTAACAAAGGTTCTTTGTAACCAGATAAACCTCCCCATTACAGAAGGAATACACAGAGACAGACACGAGCGATTAACTGTATCACTTAAGGCTCATTTAATTAGTTTTTAGGTCTAAGTTTTCATTGTTGGTCCTTAGTTACCATTGTAACCTCAGAAGAATGTTAACTTACTGAACCAGACACAATTCTATCATATATTTCTTTATACTGAACCTCTGAAATAGGCTTAGGATGATGCATCACTTCTAAAACAATATATTCTGTATGCTGAATGTTCTGAGGCATGTTATGGAAGTTTTACTCCACTGAGAAAATCACTTCATCACTGGAAAGACATTCTGAGTTGGTCTCACATTGTGTCTCCACAAATAAAAACATGACAATAGTATCTAACTTTGATGACGGTCTATTATTGTTCACAAAAATCCAATCGGTGCTTCTACTTCCTAAAAATGAGATGGTTTTGGCATCGTTTTAAAAACCACCTCAGAGGATTTGTTATTCCAGAATACACAATGAGTTGAAAACCTTCCTAACGTTTTGTTTTTGCACAAATAAAAGCCAACTGCAAGAGTCAGAACTTTGCAAAAATATTAACTACATCATCTATTGAATCTACAAGAAACAAGGAGATGGAGGACAGGAGAATTAACCACAACAAACCCCGCCCCTCGCATGTATTGTAGCTTATTTTGACATAGACCCAGCAAATATCATTGTGTCCATGTGTATGTTGATGTCAGCACATCAACTGCCTCTATAGCTGTGCCAAGTTTGAAGTAAATTGAGGGAAAAAATCATGTTTTTACAGACATTTGACATTTTGTCCATTAAAAGTAAATGAGAAAAGATTTTAAACATTCAGCAAAAATTTCTAATTTGACCAACTTTTCCTAAAATTTAATAACATATATTTTGTATCACTGGCAGTCTATAAACCCAGTTTGGTATGAATTCAACCAATAGTTTTGCTGCTACAGACATTTGAAATTTTGCCCATTATAAGTAAATGGGGAAAAAAAAGATTTTAAAAATTCATAAAAAATATGAACTTTGAACTATTGTTCCCAAAATGTAAGCAGATCTATTCTGGGTCACTGGCAATTTATATATCCAATTTGGTATATATTCAACCAATAGTTTTGCTGCTAGAATGTTAGTAAACAACCAAACAAACACATTGAACCAAAGCAACACCCCTTGCCTCCCATTTGGGGGGAGGGTGGGGTAACTATAATTTGATGTAGGGAATGGGCAAGACATGGCTGTAAAACTTGGTAGTATTAAAAACAAACAACTGGTGCAACTTTTTGCAGCTAATAAGAATAAATGGCAACAGGTCACTCACTGTGTCTAAAAAGATCATGTCAGAGAGGCAGAGTCACTCAGAAATAAAGACTGGAAGGGATTCACCAAACTGTGCAAAACTGCATTTACAAATTGTGGAACAATTTTAGAATAATATTCCATGTCAAATAATTTTCCTTAAAACATAACGATAAAAACATTGTTAATATTGGTGATACTATGTACAGATAAATTCTATAGAGCTTCACTATATTATCCCACAAAATCGCCCCAAAATGTGAAATGACACCCTAAGACTCCACGGTGTGTGTTTGAAAGGTTACTTGGGTGTGTGAGTGGCAGGAACAGCAGTTAGCCTAAGGTGCTTCACTTTTATAGTCACATGCTCAGTTGAAGGAACACACACACACTCTCACTGTTACACAAAGAGACACACATGTTCCACAGGGATGAGGCTCATCTGCTTGCCCTCTGGTGCTATAGCTACACAGTTTTCAAAGCACCTGCAGCATTTGTTTTCTTGGAGTGTCTGTCAATGAAAGATGCTTCAGTCTATTTGTCAACTTACCCATGAGCAGGTTTGTTCTTACAGTTAACATCTCTTCTGTCATATAAGCTCCTTAAGTGAAAAGGACTGATTCTGTCTCAGTACTGTTGCCTTTAAAAGACTGTGTATGACCAGTTATTATAATGCAAACTTTATTCAAATAAAAGGTCAAAAGTTTACCCATAAAGACCCAGTGCTACATCTGAGGCAGTTTCCAAATAAATTTCTCTGTCTATTTAATCATTCTTATGTGATTTTTACCATTTATTACAATATTATCCTCTGTATTTTGTGTTTTTTCAGTGAAAAGCAGGTATTTTTAATTATTCAATTCACGGATCATCTAGATATTCATAAACACTCAGGTTAAATATGAAGTTTATTAACCCATAAAGACCCAAACATCCATGATCTTCCAGAATTATGTACTGATCTGAAATGTTTAATACCTTTTGATCCAGTAATCCTGTCAATACATGCAAATAACTGGTTTAAGATGCAGTTCGTCATCTTTTCCTTGTCATCAGATTTGACCCATTTGGACGTTAAGAGGATCAATAGTTACCGTAGAAACACCATCATCTTCTACAACATCGATTCACCAATAAAATGCATGAAGTTGAATCAATGACAGTGGATTGAGACACTTGGTTTATGTTCATTTAATGATATATTTTGCTGAAAAAGATACTTAATCTTCCGTTTCTGATATAATAACCTTTGAATTTACTATAGATTTTATGAACATCGACATGATCAGTAAATTACAAAAAGAAAAATACCTGATTTTTCCTGAAGAAATGCAAAATAAAGAGGATAATATTACAATAAATGGTTGTAAATCACTTAATAAAGGGCAAATATAGAGAAAAATAATTTGCGAACTGCCACAAAAGTCACACTGGGTCTTTATGGGTTAAATCAGAAATGGAGAAAACTGAAGAAAAAGTGACTTTCAGAAAATCTATCAATAACTCAGTATAAAAATAAGTGTCTCCTTCCACTGTCACTGATCCAGCTCCATGGATTTTACTAGTGAATCAGTGTTGTAGAAGATGACTGTTTCCATGGTAACTATGAAGCCTGAATGTCCAAATGGGTCACATCTAATGACCATGAAAAGATGATAAACTGCATTTTACACCAATTACATCAACATTTCAAGAGATGTAGTGGTTCAGAAGTTATCAAACATTTTACATCAGTAGATGATTTTGGTTCCCAGTGGTTGTTTGGGTCTCTATGGGTTGAAGTAGATATGTGTTCCCATGCCTTAGAATGAGCTATTTATATGTACAGATGCAGCCTTTTATAAAGACCACCATGATGTGCAGTCATGTTTCTAGAGTCAGAGTGGATGGACATCCCTTTCTGTTTTTTTATTTATTTATTTATTTATTTTTATTTGATGGTATTCAGCCGTACGCGTCACTACTGTCTGAGTGCAGTACACAGTTTAGTTTAGTTTAGTTTAGTTTAGTTTAGTTTAGTTTAGTTTAGTTTAGTTGAGACACCAACATAAAACAAAACATAGGAGAAAAAAAATGAAATAAAATACACAAACAAAAAACTGATTAAAAAAATAGAATAATAAAAAAAGAACAATTGTTGTGCCTGAAAGGGAGTAGGAAGAAGCCAATGCTTATCCAGTCCTACCCCCACAGTTAATATCTCCTCCAATAAAATGAACAGATGAAATACACACTGGTTCTAAACAAGGAGGTACTGCCCTTTTCAGTCACCTTAAGTGAGTGTGAAGGAGTATTCAGTTGATTGCAATCTGTAGCTCACATGTCAATGAATATCATCACTTGAACCTTTTACAACCTTTTGTCCAGGTTTGCAGAGTATAGCAATTTACATAACTTGCAATATAAATTTGGACACTGACACAAATTTGAACTTTGCCTCTGCACATCACCACCAAGGATTAGAAATAATGCAGTCAACAGTCAACATATAGACTTTCAGCTTTAATTCAAGAGGTTTAATGAAAATGTTGCATTAAGCAAGTGACTATTTTCGGTCATTTCTGCATGCATTACATTACAGTAAAATCACCGGTTCCAGTGAGGATAGTGAGGCCCCAATCTCAGGTCCCATGTGGTCTACAGGGTCTTTAAGGTCCACCTGTGTATGAAAAGTGAGTGGACCTGCTTTGTTAAGTGCCATGAAGTAATGGCACTACTGTAAGGAATGATGTTCAAAGGGATCATGTGGATGTGGACAGGGGTCTGGATCAGCACTGATGTTGGTCTGATGGTCCAAAAGGCATGTTCTAATGGGATCAAATACAGGTTTCTTCCACCTTATATGGGATTTTCTTGTATTTTTATATATACTTCTTGTTTTGTTTTGTTGTGTTTTTTTTTCACTTACGGGTAAGGAACCAAATATGGTAACTTCAGTGACCTTGATTTTCTACATAACAATAAAAAATGTGAAAAATGTATTTAAAGTAATAAATTGTTATTCTGTCCTCCAATAACACACCAAGGTTGAAATGTCTAATGTCAGAGTATTTCTATGACTGAACTATAAATGGTTAACTATTCAGAAATTAAAACCATTTAAGATGTAGTCTCTTGATTTTCAGAGGCTCAAAAGTAATTAGACAACTGTCAGTTTAATGGCTGCAGTTCATGCAGTATTTTTGGTAAACTCCTTGGATTAAAGCTGAAAGTTGTCACTTCAATCGCATCATAGTTGCTTGTTTTCTTCGTTCTCACATCCACCTGGGTAGCTCTACTCAGGCAAAATGACAATTTTGTGTCACTGTCCAAATAGTTATGGACCTGGCTGTATATATTAAAACTTCATTTTAAAGCTGGATTGTGATTAAGGTGTCTGTTGTCTTATTTTTTCCCTAAATGCTATGCTAAATACCAGGCTAAATAGCATGCTCAGACTGCTTTTTCTTTGGGTTTTATGTCTGAATGTGTCTATAAAATCAATGCAACCATGGGTGAATTTAAATGTAGTTAATCCCTTTCCATCTGTGCCTTGCTCCACCACTGCTCGACTACAGTGGTGTGGGTTGGTGTTAGTGTTGGTGTGTGTGTGTCTGTGTAGGGGGGTGAGGGGTGGGGGGTCAGCCAGGTCAGACCTGACACCATCTTTAACTGTTATTTACTGTGATTCCACGACAAGACAGATACCAGCTCCTACGACTCCACTGATGTATGTTAAGCGAGCTCCAAATTACCTGCCTGATGGATCTATTGATGGCCCATTCCAACCTGTCACCTAGTCTCCATCAGCCTCTCAGTTATCCCCCCGTTCCTCCTCCTCTCCCACTCCTCTCCCCTCTCTTTCCCCCCACCCTCCTCGCCCTCCGTCCCTGTGGGTCTGAATAAGAAATGAGGAAGCCGGCAGATAGAGACCTTTGTAACCGACCGTGTGTGAGGGGGTCTACAAGACAATGGCCACCACTGATGCTGTAGCAAAAGTTAAGCAGGTCTGTGTGAGAGCACAGCTGGAGAGAGCACACACACATTCAGTCATGCACAAAGACACACACGTCCCTGGAGAGACAAGAAGGGCAATGTAGACCATGACCGTGCCTGCTAACAACCTAGAGTTATCACATCCTGTCATTTATTATTCTCTATACAGGCTCCTGCTCTAGATAGTAGACCCTGTCATAGGGGAGATGAAGATCCCAGAGGTATCTGTTACAGGTCTTGTAATATGCTGTCACCTGTGCGCTACGCTGATGATATCCTACAAGCATTGATTGAGGGGAAAACAGGTTAACATGCTCATAAGATCTCCAACTGAAATGATCAAGGGAGGAAAATCAACTCTTAAAAAGACTTGTTAGTGCTGCAAATCAACAGATACTCAATTTCAAAACTCCCCACAGGCTTTTCAAAAAAAAAAAAAAAAAAAACTGACAGTTTTTTTCTTTTTCTTCTTTTTTTTTTTAGGGTGAAGCTGATGATGGGCCCTGTGGTCCCATTAGCCGAAAGATAAGATGAAGATGGTCAATACAGAGTGCGTATTCTGGTGTGTGTAGTTGCCTGGTCTGCACTATCAGATAAATACCACACTAAATCTAGTTGCACTAATTGACTCTCGCAGGCATTACTGGGATTAAGTTAGCTTGCGTCCAAAGTTCATTACACAGATAAATGCATCTTTTAGCCTGTTAAAGAGCCCTGGTGCTAACTTAACTACCTCACAATATGAAAACAACAAAGAAAACGTTTCTACCATGCGGAGGAGTTAAAATGGTTAGCTAATTTTATTTATTTGCACTTATGTGTATACCCAGACCACCAGCAATAGAAATAATGTGGATACAGTATACACTATATGAATAAGGGATGGGATTGAATAACTTTATACTTCCTCCCACTCCATTTTGAATATGCGAATCAAATAATTCTAAGTTGTTATAAGTTTTCATGTTTTCCTGAGATCCATTTTTATTTCTGGCCTCTAATGTGTGATTATTTTGTTCATTTTTAATACATATTCGAAATAAACAGAACTGATCGACATAAAGTTATCGTTATATTTTTGAGAGAAACGTTCTGTTGTTTTAAATTCATCCTTTGCATGTTTGGATCTCATAATTACAGGTTAATAATATTCATGATATGGAGCAACTGCAAGGACGAATGGAATGGAATGAAATGGAATGGAATGCCTTTTATGGTCACTATTCACATGTACAGTATACATATGCACAATGAGATTGAAAGCAACTCACTTCAGTGCAGACATTTAAGTAATATAAAAATGTATAAAAACAACATTTGAAACATTTAAGTAATAAAAGGTAATATAAAACAACACAGGGATATTTACAGCAAAGTATATAGAAATAGAGTAAATAGTATTAAATAGGTATTGCACAATGACAGGTGGATATGTTATAAAACTCAGCTCAAGGTATTGCACTGTAATAAGTAATTAAATAATTGCACAACAGATGGATGTAAATTGACTGGGGGTAGGAGTATGGGGTAGTCAGTGAATGTGGGTGTTCAGGGTGGTTGATTATATACATGAAATGTGTATAATCACACTACACATGCATTACTGTGGATCTATCAAACTTGCATAATCCCTTCTTACAGCTGTTGATTATTTTGATGTCATTATACATTCGTGACAAAAAGCACTGCGATGGAATCTGAGTTCATTATGGTAAAGCAATTTAACAGGTGATCTTTGATAGCATTCGAGACACTTGCTCTCTCTGCCCTGCTCTCACTGTATCTGCAGTGATGAGTGACACAACAGCAGGTGCTCAGAGAACCGTGGAGAGTGCTTTCATTTTGCCACTTATACGACAAATTACCCAGACAATGGACCTGGCGAGCTGGAGCCCTAATTCAATTCCAACTGTTGACTCTGGGCATTCGCCTGCATGCATTCACCGGCCTCTGGAAAGGAGATTCCCTCCCACAAAAAAAGAACAGAGAGAAAAAAAAGATCATCTAAACAGAGTCAAACAAAATGAAAGGTAATATTCTTTATCTGGCCGAAGATAGCAGCAGATGAACTGCCCTAATATGAGCACAAATATGATTTAGGGATTCCATGCTTCAGACGGCCCTCAACTCAAAGTGATTTGGATCAATAGTGTTTGCTAGGCAGAGCAGAAACACAGAAAGAGCAAAGGAGGGAGGGAGAGAAAGAAGGAAAGAGAAGAAACGCACACATTTAACAATGGGGGAGCAAGAGAGCACAGCACCAGAGCTGTAGTCAAATTTCACTGGTGTCAAATTAATTTCCGTGTTATCTGGAAATTCAATTAGAAAGGACCCCCCCTCGCTCTCCTCCTCTGCTCCCTCCCTCCTCTCCTCCTTTGTGAGTAAGAGAGTGTCGGACATCCCGGCGTGACAGATTACACTGCTCAGAGTGCATATCAGGCCGAAGTGTTGAGGCCCACTAATCCGCCCTCTAATTCTCAATTAGTGTAAAATGAGGCCATAAATCACGCAGACAGGCCGATCGATGGAAACGTTGTTTTAGGAGTGATTGGCAGCCTCCCCAAAGGTTACTGTTTAAGTTGGTTTAAGGTTACAGCTCTCTCTAGGCTGGAGGCAGGCTGGGTGTGTGTGCGTGGATGTGTGTGTGTGCGTGTGTGCACATTGGCTTGGCTTGCGGTTGGGAGGGCTGGGGGGGTCGAACTCAATCTATATGATGCAGGGCCTTGGTCCTTTGGGGATACAGCAGAGGGACAGCACCAATTTTTAGCCCATCAGCCGTCCAATTTTTCTCCTTTTCATACCTGCTGTAGTAAATGAGAAACAAATTAAATTTCACCCCACTATCTCCACAGAAACCATTTAAATCCTTTATGGAAACCAAATTGTCCCCAGACAAATCGCCCCTGGTTCTGTGGAAATACACTATGGTGCTGCAACCGAAATAAATTTGTGTCACTCTGGATATGGCATTGTCTGTAATGCCATTCATTGGAGGATCCTGGTGAAAGAACGGGGAATAAAATAAGGGGCACTTTTGGAGGAACAAAAGGGGTGAAAAAGACCCAAGCTCTGCATTCTCTTTCTTGCTCTCCTCTCCATCTCTCTCTGTCTTTCCATCCTTTTCCCTTGCGCCCACTTTTCCCCTGCGTGGTGTTATTAATTTTCGGCCAGAGTTTTTGCATTCATGAGGTTGAGATTGAAATGGAAATGAGGGCTGGCTGAGTGAGCGAAGTGAGCAGCCTCAGCAGTGGCCACGGCCAAACGGGGGCCCCAGCGCGACTCGGCACACCACTGCTCAGCCGACACGTGTCAGAGACAGAGGGGACTCGGCGGCCACCATCCAGCCTCTCATTCCCCCAGATTACCAGCCCCTGACATCAATCACTGCATCAGGGAAACAATGCATAAAACGGCCCCAACAAGGGCGATGAAAAATCACTGACAGTGCAGGAGTGGAGTGTGTGGAGGGAGGGAGGGAAGGAGGGAGGCGACCCAGTGCCATTCTACCTTCGCCAAGCGAGACGATTAGTCACATTCACAATGGAGGACAGAGGTAGACAAGGAGAGCACCACAGCAAGAAAGGGCATCAAGTAATGATGCAAATGAAAAGAGGAGAGATGGAAATAAAGTCACATATTGGCAAAAAAAAAAAAAAGTAGCTAAAATTGCTTTAATGAGGTGACAATGGTGATTTGGTTACTTTATGTAACAGGTAGACGTCAATCTCTGAGCCAAATTGAAAATAATATTTTTTAAAGACCTCGAAGTATTTATGTTGCAACTTCCATGTTAATTTTTCTCCACATTGAGCAATTCCTACATGCTTTATCAGCATTTGTTATAATGTATCCCTGCATTTTGCACTTTCCCCTGTATTTAATTTACTGACCATGCAGATGTTCATGAAAGCTCAGAATAAATTCAAAGGTTACTGCAGGAAAACAGAGAAAACTGGAGAAAAGGGGATTTTTGGGGTGGCAGAATATATCATTAACTCAACATAAAAACAAGCCTCTACAGATCACTCTTATTTTTTCAAACTGGTTGTAGAAAATAATGTTTGTATGAACACATCTGGGCCTCTGAGTGACCAAATGAGTCATATCTGATGCCACTGAAAAGCTGAAAAGCTGGAAAATTCCATTTTACCTAAATTATTTCCAAATGTTGATAGAATTAGTGGTTCACAAGTTATTAAATATTTTAGATCATTCTGTGCTTTTGGGTACAAAAGTAATTTTATTTTGCATTAATTATTATTTTTGAAGAGGTTGGATGAAGTCTTGTACACAACACTTGACAAGTTGCCCACATAAAAGCCATACATCTAGTCTTCTTCTTGGTCGTTCTTCTTGGTTCAACTGGACTGGTTTAGCTCTTTTAAAAATGTTTCATCTCTCATCCAAGAGACTTCTTCAGTTCTTCAAAACTGAAGAAGTCTCTTGGGTTTGAGACAAAAAGAGCTAAACCAGTCCAGTTGAACCAAGAACTACCAAGAAGAATGATGACCTGGGTGCATGGGAACCTACACAGATACATTTAGTCTTCTTTTAGCTTTGTGGTTTTTTTTGTTTTGTTTTTTTTTATATGGGTCAAAACACAGTAATGTCCCATCAGAAAGTGAACTTTAATTGATTACCATTCCAACATTTATTTCAATATTAAGTAGCTCCTTGTTTTGGATAATCCAACTGAAGCAAAATGAATTTAAAAGTAAAAATGTGGCTCATTTAGTAACAACTAACCTATCAAATTGACTCTAAAATGTCCCGTCAGATTTCGAATACTGTGTTTTGACCCATATATACAAACTCATGAAAAGAAAATATGGATGATTGCTTCTAAATTCTCCCCCATGTTCACAAGTTCATCCCTAACCATGTAGGGGAATAGTCCCTTTGCAGACCATCAGTATTAGTTTTGCAGTATTCATTGTAAACTGAAAAAGGTGCAAGGTTGTCAGATTGCAAAAAGCTGCAGAATTGGACGAAATTGGTCTCTGGGACTGGCTCTATCAATTAATCATGTATACAGAAAAAGTTATTTGAATATCATGAATATAAAATTGATCACTATTCATGGTTTAAATAAGCATGTAGTTGCAAACTCTTGTATTTTGCTGTTTATATTTTCATACACAACATGCCTATTAAAAAAAAAAAAAAAAACTTTACCCATGACCTGTCACACACACTGACTTTGTCCAGGTTACTTTTTTCATTAGTCTTGGAAAGGCCACGTCTCTGGTTCTGCCACAGGGGGTCACTTTTTACGACAGTGTCACCTCAGGTTCACATCTAAACCAATCAGGGCTGTTATTGATGACATCAGCACTTAGGGGGCCATATTTTGGGCCGGTGGAATTCCATTAGAGCAGTGCCAGACTGGTCTATTATTATGATCATTATTAACCGTGTGTTCTTTTCTTTATTTCTTCCCCCCGCAGTTGCTCGGTGTCTGCTTTGTGTCCTCCGCAGCAAAAAGCTAATGTGCTGAAAGGCTGGTTCTTGTCTCCCTGAGCTTATTGAAATCATGTGAATGCCATTTGTGCTTAATCCTTCTGGGTGTGCCATAAAGAGAAGAGAGTCGGCAGCTCCTGAAGAGAGATGAGAGGACCTCAGGGGATTCACTTTGCTTCGCCTCGTCTGCTGGGAAAGAGAAGGAGAGAGAGAGAGAAAGAAACAGAGCATTAGACAACTGACAGCCTAACCAAAATACGTCTCATAATTTGATTAGGTTACGATGACAATCTTTATTTATAGTCAGTCTCAGATGCAGAGAGGGAGGTGAGGTTTTTTGTTTTTTTTGGTAAGATTCACATTAACTAGTGGTGTTTTTATTGTTGGAATCTAAATAAAAACAAGCGATGCTTATGTAGCTAGAGGCTAATTATAGACAACAGCATGTCCATCTGATGCCTGGCCCCGACTGCTCCAAACACTCGTTTACCTCATTAGGTTTGTGATCACTCGTTTTATTTAGAGAGGGGTCGCCGTCTCCTCAAACCCAGGATATGAAGTCACTGGAACACCTTCCATATGCATGAGAATTACATCAGAGACAGCGCTGTTGTTGAAGCTTTTGAAATAATAATGTGGCAAATGATAACGCCTCGGGACGCTACAACACCTCATTACAGCTCTGAGTAGTTCTTATAAAGGAGAAAACAGGCTGAAATGAATAGGAAACATGGCGACGCTTGAACAACACCGGTATTTATATTCATACGTTTACATCAAATTGTTGCTTCCCCACAAAAGCCAGAAACAGCAGCGGGGTTTGAACTCAGGGTTAATGAAAAAGTCCCTGGCGTCAAGTTACCTGCTCGTCTGCAGGCGAACCCGTCTGTTGTAACAAACATTTCATTTGTGCGCCACATGTTTCTCAGACAAGACCCTAGTAAAAGTTGTTCAATAAATTTTACCGTCTGTTTTACAGACCTCCCCTTTCCCCTCGTGTCATTTTTTTAATTGAAAGTAGATTCTAACTTGGCTATAAACATCATTCCACCCAATCAGAGCTGGTTTAGATCAAATGGTTGTTTCAATGGGCCGCGTGCTTACAGATGCCTTCAACCTCGCCTTGTCTCCCAGGCTCTCGTACTGTTAAACACTCTGGCACTCTTTTAAGGCTGGGAGATGGCTGTCACTGTATTTTGTCAGCAAAGCATAATATTTCTTCAGGAGTTCTGAACCTGGCACTCAGCAGGGTAGAAATGAAAATAAGGTAGTACATAAACGCAGGGAGTCAGCCGTAAATCACCTAACACGCAGAGGAGACAGCAGGTAGACGCGCTGCTGGCTGTCACAGCACTCCCCTGGAAAGCAGATTGGACACCAGCCATCATGCTTTAATCAAACTGCACATAATAGACATGTCCCTGCTCTTTATGACACACACGTACAATACATGAACACACACACAGGCACCAAAGAACTGAGCTTTTAGACTTCTCCAACTTGTGCTATTTAAATGTGGCTTATGTTTGTTTGTTTGGGTGTCAGAGGTTATTCTTTTGTGGTATCCTAAAAGCGATCTTTGAAGCTTTAAAATCAGCAGTTCACACACACACACATACACATACACAGACATTCTTCAAAGGTTGGCTCTCTTTACTGTGATATGAAGCTGGGTTTTT
>JAQQZY010000015.1:19977303-19987734 GCA_030068375.1 Ostorhinchus rueppellii
TTACTTTGCCCTAACACGAGTTTGCTGAAGTAGACAGTAGCTACATTTGCTGCTAGCAACTAACATTCTGTTACTGATTTCTTGTTAACACATGGCTTAAAAGATTTTAAAACGATGTAGTTTAGGAGTAAATGCTTTAAAATAGCGTTAACCCTGGTTAAGCTAGAAATTCCAATACAACACGGAAGAAAGGAAAAAAAAAAGTAGATAAAGGGGCGGGGCAGAATAAGGTGAACGAAGGGTATGCACAAACGTCACTTCCCCCCCGGGCCCCGCCCCTCTAAATCAGACTGAGAGGCAAAAACAAACTGGCTCACCATAGCGGAGTATATCAATAACTACAGCGAGACCGGGAAAATGTGGAATGTAACATGAAATTAAGGACAATTGGACCTGACGTGGATCCATACAAGCTACTAAATAAACAACAAGTGGTCTACGAACATTGATATGTGGCCGGGAATCACACATCCTGACATTTATATGGACCTGATTACAACACAGGAAAAATACACAATGCAAACCCTGAAAGCAAAGAAAAGCCTCGATGCTTGGTCGTACTTCAAGTCCGGATTTGTTGGTGAAATTAAAGTGACAAGAACACAGATGGATATTCTGGATGTCTATGGACAGGTTTGTATGTACACAGCCTCTATACAACTTGTGAGTTAGCTAATGTCAGACATGCTAATTTCGTAGCTAACGCGGCCATTCACTAATTGTACAGGTGAGAGAAACAGAGAATGAACGAGCCTCCTTGGAAACCTCGGATTGGAGAAGACAGGGACAGTTTGGACTGCTTATTGCACAGGTATGGCAGGACCAGGACAGACATGTTCACATGCAGCAGTGTTGATGTTCGCTGTTACGTCATGCTTGAGGATGCGTGACGATAAGCTGTGTACTTCACTACCATGTCAGTGGATTAAAAGAAATAGAACATCAAATATAACTAAATGACAGATGCTAACATTAAGTAATGTTAGCCAAAACGATATGTAATTTAAAATACCATTTTACCCAAGAATACAGCATAAATTAACGTTACCTAACATCAAATACCAACCACAAATCCGGGTTTCTTTGCCTGGATTCCAGTTATTTCTACAAATTGCAGCGATCCATCTGCTTCTTCTGTCTGTGGCTTCAGGTAGCTCCGAGTGCTTTTTAAACCTATTTGTGCAATCAGTGGCACAACAGCTCTTCCCATTTTTAGATTGTTCTAAAGTTTTAGCAGTATTCAAGCCAAAGCCACTATTCATCTCCGTCTTTTTGCCACTCAGTGGGCAGAACCACGGTGACTTCCGCTAGCTGTGATGTCATGCGCATACCCTCTACACACTGTTGTTATAAATGACGTATGTGCAGTAGACCCCAGAAAATTGTGCCCAAGCCCCACCCACAGGAGTAAACGTCACATTCCGAAAAGAATCAAGATCTTTCTCAGAAATGGAATCAGTGAATAGGTCTGTAAGTGATACTACAGAGCAGTATCTAAGCAGCTTGATAGCTCAGTGGTAAACACAACTGAGTTTGATACATGATTTTCTGTTGTTTTAATGCCATGTGATCCACTTGTACTACCTCCATCCCTGGTCTAAATGCATTGTCCATACTATCAGTGGAAAAGACACTTGTCAGGGACATGTATGACTCAAACAATAGATTCATGGAAAAATTAACATTTTTGAAGGATAGAGGAGAGACATTTAGAAATTAAAAAATACATGACTGAAAACACCTGCTATGTATTTTTATTTAAATTTATATGTTCAAACGGTGGTGCATGTACATGTATCCAAGTGATGATATGTGGTTACAGTGCAGCTGAAAACTGACTTGGATACTGCGCCCCACCAAAAAATAATTTCACCACCCGCCACTGGTAACAATAATGAAAATATACAATATAGCTGACCTTATGTGTGTGTGTGTATATATATATATATAATATTTATTCAGTAACTTTATGCGACAACAAAACAGTTCATACTGTCTGGTTTAAATGAATGTTCTTAAGATGTTTCAGCTTTACTGCCCAATGTAAAACATGTATGTAAAATCAAAAAATAATAAAATGTAAAAAAAAAAAAAAAGTTGCAATCATTTGAGGACGTAATTAGAATAGTACTTCTTACGTTTTTAATAGGATAACTAGTAATCTGTAGCGCATTACATTTCAGTAAACCTCCCAACACCGGCTACATACAATCCATAAACCCAGACTGTAAAAACATAGAGCTGAAAATATACACAGAGAAACCTACACAAAGTTCACATTGTGTTCGGTCTGTACACACCTGGTAGAGTTAAAGTAAGGTCAATGTGCATTGTTAAAAGGGGAACAGTAAAGCCATTTCTCATTGACGTAGAGAAATACACTTGCTCAACTTTCATTTGGAGAGTGTACAGTACTTAAACCTTCAGTTTGTATACAGTAAAGGTGGTCTGGTTGCTTGTCTACTGCTTCCTTGCTGATGTGCAGTGGTTTAAGGATTTAAAGAGCTAAGAAATAGCTGTATAGATGTGATAGGATTTGATTTGAACCCATTAAGGCCCACTGCTATTTTTATGTCAGTTCCCAAATATTTTTTTTTATTTTGAGATTTCATTTTAGGGTTATCATAACAAAAAGACAGAAAACTGAAGAAAAAGTAATTTTTGCAGTAAAATCTGTAATTAACTGAATATAAACACACTGTGTCCATTCACTGTCATTATTAAACTCCATGGGTCTCACTGGTGAGTCACTGTTGTAGAAGATGATGGTGTTTCCACAGAAACTACGGAGCCTCTGAACATCCAAATTGGTCATTTCTGATGACCCTGATAAGACAACAAAATGCATGTTACACCAATTATTTACATGTATTGATTGGATGAATGGATTATCCAATATTAAACATTCACATCAGTAGATGCTTTTGGTCGATGGTGTATATTTGGGTCTTTCTAAACAATAATCTCCTCAGAAGTATTCTAACCCTCAGGATTTAGTGTATTGGTATCCAAATGACAACAGATTTCACATTTACATTTGTTATGTTTCTAATAAATGTTCTTGTGAGGTGATAATGGCTCACAAGACAAAGTGACCCTTTCTCCCCATGCATGTCTTTGACCTGATTTCACCCCAGTGTAACTTCAATAGCTCTAAATTTGGAACAGCTCAAGTCCCTTGTCAAATTTGACAATACTGTCACTTTTGTTCACTCCAGCTTGGCCGTGCATTCAGGCTAATTGTTCCCCAGATGTGAACATCCACAGCCATCTAATCACACTCCATTCTGATGTCTGTGCCGGAGTCCAGGTTAATCTGAACTGAGCGTGGAATTCAAGAAAAATCAAAAACATCCTGATTGGCTGACAGTCCTGGTTAGCTGTGTGATTTCAGAGTGACTACGCCATCTCCAATGGACCTGGACCTCCTACTGATGAGTGCTCAATGGAAATTTGTTTGAAAGACACTCCTTAGAGATCTTAGGCACACACTTACACAAACACACACATGCATACACACAAACTATCAGACACAGTGAGTCCAAACTCATAACTGTCAATGATGGACAGGTTGATGCAGAGGCTTTTTGAAGTGACAGAATGGACCAGGTTTCCGCTGCAGACCCCTTGTGATTGTTTTGCATTTTCTTCTGTTTGGCTGAGCTTAGATGTTCACTGGGAAATCACAATATTTCTATTGTTGGTATTTTTATACAATGTCTGTCTGGATTGTTTGACTGGGCAAATTAATAGGTCTAATGGTTGGAATAATTAGGAAAGCAATGTTTTGTTCCAACAAGCTCTCTGCCAAACAGCTGAAAGAAAAGGTAAGAAGCAATTCCCTGGCTGTGTATACATGCCAACACATGAAAGTCATTTAGCTGCACTTAACTGTCGAAAAACAATTAGGGCAAAGCATAACAACATCTGCATGCACGACTCCTGTAACATGCTTTCTGCATCCTCCTTGCTGGCAGAACAAGTATTGGCAATCCTCAAATGCTAGGTACACTTCATGAATTTTACATTATGCCTGATCATTACCATAACGATGCTATCAAAGATATTAGGAGCCTTCAACGCTGCTTTTTCTTACACAGGGATCTCTCTTAGATCTCTTGTCAAAAAGGTGGGTATCATCTACCATCATCTAGCATATAGCATGCACAAGCCCCCTCTCCTAATGAGTGTGTATGCATGTCTGAGTGTACAATATGTAAATCCATGTGTTGAGTGATCGAGAGGGGGGGTCGACACCGTCTATGGGTGTGGGTATGTGAGCATGTGTGTCATAAATCTTTATAAAAGAGGCAGCATTGTCTCCACCACTGTGTTGTCTGATTTATCTTGAAATCACTGAATGCTTTGCTAGCTATTATCAATATTTTTCTGCTGTTTTGTCTACCAAAAAATGAGCCTCTGCTTTTTTTTTTTTTTTTTTTTTTTTCATTAGTTTGGACAAACTGTATTATTCCAGCTGTTTGGAACAAGAAACTAGCCACATGTGTAGTGAGTGTTAAGCACACAGAATTAGGTTTATTATGAGAACAGGGTGGTTTGACAGACATCCAAAACAAGGTGGGGTAATTAGCATTCTCATCTAATGGTCTCTTCTTTCTCCTGCTATTGTCTTTCTCTTCATCACCCCCTCTTCTCTTTTTCTTCCTGGGCGATGTGACGTTCTCTGAAGCAGTAAAATGAGGCTGCTTTCTGTGCTGTCCTTCCTTCGTCGCCGCAGCTCACAAACAGGCTGTAATTATTTTCTGCCAGGGATAGGATCAGTGTGGAGAACAAAGTGCACACAAAACACCCTTGTGACGATTGGACTGGTTAGTACAAAATATGAGCTACACACACACACACAGACACATGGATGATCACAAGAGGACAGCCATGTTTCCACAGACACATGCACACACAAAAACAAATCTATAATCACAGATGAACACAGGCACCAAAGAACTTTTTCTCGGTTGTCTTGTGGTCTTATATAGAGAGAAAATTTGATTTGCTTATTAATGCAACAAATGTCGTCTGTTGACCGGAGATTTTGCAAAACATTGTTTACCTGGACAAACAATCTGATGTTATGTTCTGTCGTTAACAACAGCAGAACAAGACATGGACATACAGAGTCATACATACACATGCTGTATGTATGCACAGCAGCCAACCATCTAACAATCACTCAGCACACTGTGGGTTTCTTCCTTCTATCTGCTAGCAGTAAATTGGATGGTCTCCCATACATATTTTCATATGCTGATGGCCACATTACTGGTGCAGGCATCCTGCTGAAGTGATTTGTGGTGCTCATTTGAAAGTGATAGGACGCATGCAGTCACTGAACTCCTACTCAGCGGTGGCTAGAATCAGCCTGTCTTTATTGCTTTACAGCTAGCGCAGTAACCTGGGCACACTGATAATGGGCTGTTGTGCTAATAGGCAGATAACACATCCAATCCATCACTAACTTCCCAGAATGTGTGTGTTGTTTGCTTTTAAGTGACAAATATAGGCCTGTAGACACTGAAATATACCCGGCTATCTGTAAGGAGCCGTCCATAAATGAACAATGAATCTATTATATTGTAGCAAGTTTGTTTTAACTATGGGTAACAGGCGTTTTAAAGCAAGAAAACACAGTTGTTACTGACAAATGATGTCGCGCATAAAGTCATAAGTACTATGTACAAAGTTGCTCATTATTCACTCTGAACTCTTTTTCTTATCAGACTGTCAGCCTGTACGGTTGTTATACAATGTGATGACCTTCCTCTCTCTCCTTACCCCCGTATCCCCTATTCTCCCTGTCCTGCTCTCCTCCATGATTACCACACCGCCTCGAGCTAGTGAATTTGAATTTGGGCCGCCTATTATTTTCCCCCCATGTGATAGTAATTATTTACAAATTTGTGAGTGTTCATGTGAAATACAGGATGTTCTATTACAAGTTATGTGAAACAGTGGGGGAAGGTGGCAAGGTCTCGATTTTGTGTATGCTATTAGCACAATCAGATTAAAACACAGCCACAGGTAGTCAAGAAGTCAGGCTGGAAGAGCCCCTGAGACACTGTTAACCCAATCAGATTAATATTACAGATTGTCATGACCGCCTTTGTTTTCCATTTGGGGCAAAGCTTGAGCTCACAGGATTGGGAGCCAGTGAATGTGATTATCCATGAGAAACAATAGGGTACAAAGAAAGCATCGCTTTTGGCACTGCTGTATTCAATAACCAGGAGAACAGACCGGATTCTCGCCCATTATATTTCTTAATTTGGCGAATCTTCACACAAATTACTCAGGCCGGTCTCATTTGGGTGGAAGTACAGATTACAGAGGGAAGATATAATTGCAGGAGACATGGGGCCGCTTGCTGGGAAAGCAGTGAGTCTGATTGCACAGGAAGTAGCATTATTGGCCATGCATAAGGAGCTGCTGTAATGTGGCACAACTGGATTCTCTGCAGCACTCACTGTATGAATCACCATTAAAACAAGGCTCTGAAACACTAATAATGATCCGTATCCACAGATTTTCAATGATCAATGAATTTTGCATTGAGCATGTGTAATTATGATTGCTACACAGCTGCTATTAGTGCATCTTCACCCTTCTGCTTGTGCTACTCTATGGCACCCAGCAGTTTAGCTCATGGCCTGAAGCATGCCACAAGGCGTATACAAAAAACACACTTGAAACTAGCTTTTTCTCTCTGTGAGAAAAACACACAAGGCGCAGATACCCTGCAGAGATGAGATTTTGTTTTAAAGCCTTTTTTTTGTTATCAGAAAAAAGGACATTTCAAACAGAAGTGTATAATAGATAGACTTATATTCAACATGTTATCTTGGCAGGTTGTCTTAACATGAACAAAGGTTTTGTTTTTTGATTTTTTTTTTTTTTAAATAAAACTTACATGAAGTTCTCTTGCACAAAAAATTAATCACAAGATATTTAACTCAACTGCCTAATAAACTACATTTATTGATAATATGAAATATAGTATTTTATTTTTTATGGAGAGTTAAATGAGAAGAAAATGCCATTTTTTCTTTACTATGAAATGAAAACCAGAAGGCAATACATTTAGCTAAGCTTAAGAATAAAATTAGAGAATAAAAACATAAGGGGACAAAAACATTGACTTCTTCACTAGCTCATCTCTAGCTACATTGCTTGCTTCACATTAAATCCATATTTTACATAACAACAACAAGGTCGTATTGATCTTCTCATTTTGGTAAGTCAAAGAAAACAAGCAAAGTGCTTCTACTCATAACCGATCTATAATTACACAAAGCCTCTTTTGCATATTTGCTGATTATCCCACCTACATATTTCCACTGTGTCTCCATATGGAACAAATGTATCTTTCTGAGTATCTATATTGTATCTTTTATCTCAAATGACTTGTAGATTTTACTGGTGAGTGGAATTCTATATAATTAATTTTTTAGGAAAAATTGAAAACACCATGAAATTAAAATTGTAGCTTATGCCACATATCTCCCTCTCTTTATCTCTAAGACTCCATCTGTATTTCTCTAGTGTACGTATGCAGCAGCTGCTCTGGCCAACATGCTGAAGGGTGTAGAGAGGGCTTTTGTGAAGTCGATTCAATATCACTCATGCTACACCTTAAAACACAACAAAAAAAGCGCAGTGATATTGCCTGAAAACATCCAATAATAGCCAATTAGATCATCAAAAGTACTATTCCCTGCAATACTCCCTCGCAGAAATACACACAGCCAAGACAAAAAAAAAAAGAAAAATGCCAGAGGAACCCTACGGCTGTTAAACTTTAAAGCTCCTGCTTCAAAAACTACATAAAATAAATAATCTGACTAAAACCATAACCCTGGGAGACCTTTGCTCACTGTTTGATAATTGTCTTCTTTCATGACACCATCCATCCAGAACATTAGGCCTGCGTTCTCAGGCCTGCTGGGTGCTATCACATAGGGCAATCACAAATGAGGCAGGGGGGCTTCAGAAAGACTGACCTCCGCGGGGAACTCTATAGGCCCGTGCTTATCGGACCGTAGGGATGTGGGCCCATGTAAACAATTTCAAAGACAAGGGAAGATTGTTGCAAACAGCCCAGTTACACTGCCAGGGCATGGCATATGTACAAAATGTACACATACATGATTTAGACACACATAAACACACAAGCAAAAGCACACACACATATGTTGGCTTTGGTTCCTCATCTTACTCTTCTTCACTCAGTCTTTCTTTGAGGCAATTGCTGGTTTCAAACAGGATCTATAAAAGATGAAACAACCTTTGCTCTTATCTCCCTCTGATGTTTAGAGACATACCTGCAGCCAGGGTTATTAGTTACTGCTTGTATTGATATGCACCATGCCCAGTGCAGCGTGTTGGCGGGTAAAACCACTATGTGTTTCTCCCACGCCTCTTCCCTTTGGACAAACATACGCACTCTGGCCTCAAACCGCAGCATTGTGTGGGATATGTACGTCTAATTGGGTCTCAGAATAACAGCAGAGAGGAGGAAGAGTTCATCAAGTTTAGCATCCAATCTACACAGGTTCAGTCAAAGAACTCAGTGCAACATCAAGGACAAACATTGAATTTAGACATCAGCTAAGTGTTTGTTGTGTACAGTATTTCCTTCGAGTTTCTGTGTAAGCATAAGCTGCGGTGATAAATCCAAACTGATATGTTGCTGAGCATTCATCATAACAAGCGCAACTCAATTTAGCCCAAGCCAATTTCCTGCCCTAGTGTGGGCTGTGCTATTCAAATCACAATTGAATTCATCTTTCACAGCTTCATCTAATATAAACTCCTCTAGTCAAATCCAACCCTGTTGATTTGCTCATCAATATAGCATAAGCATGCCTGTAGGGACAGACAGTACAGTAACTTAACAGGGCCGATCCTTTTTCATCAGCTTGTCCCGCATTATGTACCTGCGACGTTTATTTGGTGTGGAGATAGAAACAGCTACCAACCTCAGCTGAGCTAAAATAAAACACTTAGCATCTCTTCTCAAGGCGATTATAGTGCGCTCATTTTACTATTGTGTTAATGTGTGCGTGTGTGTCTTCCCTGTGGGTTTGCAGACGTCGATAACACTCTATAAATTCCTCTAAAACATCCATAATAATTTACGATGGGGTGCTCTGCCCTTTACTTCAAAGATCTATTTTCTCATGCGTCCAATCAGAGTAGGAATAATATCTATGAGGCGTAGCTGGAGAAGTGAAAATCATAACCATCTTATTTATTAGGCAAGTGAATCTGTCACAGCAAGATACTCAGAAGCATCCTGTAAATAAGGGTAATTAGGTACTCTGTTCTCTTCAAAGCAAACAGCAGCCTTGCTGGATTTACTGATGTATCTTTCACTGGTAGGTAATCATCTCTGCAGTGAAACAGAGGATGCCCACACACACGCCTGTGAACACCTAAGAGAGCATTGCGCTTCAAAGCTGACAAGTATAGATTTATGTTCACTCTGCGTCGGTTCTATGGCATTACAACAATTAATTTTCCTTTTAACAGTGTCATCTTCTACTGTATATGCAACTTATCCAGCATGAATACAATTGCTGTAGTGCATTCCTTCAAACCACCAAGTATAATATGAATATTTCTGAATCAAAAATGCATTTCACAACAACTTTTCTATATATGTGTACATGAAATTATATTGTTTTAAGTTATCATGGTGCTTTTTGGAGGAACATAAATGTAAATTGTTGGTTTTCAGTTACTTTAATCTTTATTGCATAATTTAATTTACCAATATTTGAATGAATGAATAATAGTGATCGTGCTTCCTAGCAAGGAGGCACTGGGTTAGATTCCAACACCAGTCGATGGGGGTGGGACCTTTCTGTGTGGAGTTTGCATGTTCTCCCCATGTCTGCGTGGGTTCTCTCCCACCGTTAATTGGTTGATCAGTTAATCTAATTTGCCCATAGGTGTGAATGTGAGAGTGATTGTTTGTCTCTATATGTTCAGCCCTGTGATGAACTGGTGGCATGTCCAGGGTGTACCCTGCCTTGGTCCATAAGTAGCTGGGATGGGCTCCAGTGAGGATAAAGAGGGTTCAGAAAATACATAAATGAATTAATGTATGGATATAACAGAGGAAATGTGGAACACAATATGGGAAATGAAAATCTCCTCCACAAACTTGGAGAGACTTTTACTGGAAAAATATTATTTATTTCATAACCCCTAAACAAAAATCTAGAGAAATGCGGACCCCACTGCTACACTGTAAAAAGTAAAACATTGAATCAACTTTAAAAAAAAATTCTTCAATAGGTCACACATTTAAAAAAAAAATTACATGAACCAAATTAAATTATTCATTCATCTTCTATACCCGCTTTATCCTCACTAGGGTCGCATGGAGCCTATCCCAGCTACTTAGGGCGAAGG
>JAQQZY010000015.1:19989956-20005462 GCA_030068375.1 Ostorhinchus rueppellii
AGGGCATGGTGGCACAGATTTGCATATGAGGTCATTCAGTGCCATCTAGTGGAGGAAAGTACAAACACTACCTTAAAGAAAAGTACAAACACTACCTTGGCGAAGGTCTGCGTCTTCCGTGTGCTTTTCTAGTCATTTATGTATTAATTTATTATTTTTCCTATGTAAGTTGTGACTCCCTGATCCTACTGTTTGTGTTATGTGTGTTTAACTATGTTTGTAATAAAATAAGAAAAATAAAAATTGTATGAATAGGTTTAGGCACTGAGAGTTTGGTTATAGTATTGTTTACTAGAAATTGGTTTAATATAGAAACATCAGCAAATTACTAACACCAAACTACACTGTTTTCCTAACCCTACCCAAAGCACTTGTATCAATGTAGAATGCTGCTTTAAAAACATCCATGAATTAAGTGAATTGTGCAAACTGGCTGATCTTTGTTTGTTATTTTAGGATTGTATGATTAATTTGACCTTGTATGCCCATCATGGTTCAGTCACATGATGTAAGTAATAGAACATTAAAACAAATCAAATCATGCATTGCTAAAACCAAAAAATATACAACAGTAGGAAGTGAACTCTAAGGTGGGTTTTGTGAATCTGCCATGGCTGTGCTGATCCTTCAACATGGGTTGAGATTACACATATCTAAAAACAAAATATAATGGTATTACATGTTTGTGGCTTAGCAGAAGCATGCAATTTCAACATTTTTGTGGTTACAGAGTTGCTGTGTTTGTCAGAATTTTTGCAGAGATGTTTAATTCAGCCTTAGAAAGCAAAATATTACACTATGCACCATATAGTAACGTTCTGTCAAAAAACAAAAGCTGACTGGTTGGACTGTGGCATTGCACAATTGACAGGGAAAGCATCTATCTGTCCACATGCACCCTCAGTCTATTTATAAGGCTGCCATTGACTGACAACTACTCCTTAGGCATACTATAAAAGACCAGTGCTAGCTGAGAGGCTGCATGTGTAGCTATTGATTACCAGTCAGAAGAGTATAAAACATTTGGGAAACAGTGAGATGAGTAGCAATCAGGAAATCTAGCTTTCCCTCCGGCAATTTATAGACCCATTTGCCTTTATCATATGAAATATTCTCCCATTCTTCACCTTAAGGGGAAACAATAAGTAACCCATTGTGCAGAGAGTATACGCTGAAAGTCTGGGTGTCCCCTGAAGGCATTCCTCTCCACCAGTTAAATCATTGAAGGGTCAGAGGTCAGAGATGTGTATATGACATTTTGTTTTTTACATGGCTGGAGTTGACCTCAGTGGACCGTTGAGGGATTTGTTTAGTTTTCTTGAATGCATTTTGTCCCATTTATATTCATATTTATCTCATATTGCCACATGGCCTACACTCAGTAGATAAAACTTAAAGGTTTTAGTACAAACTGTCATTCATCATCCATGAGGTCACCAGGTCATGTTGAAACATTTGATTTGTACAGTATATACATAAAGCCCTGTCGAATCCACATGAATATTTATTGATTTTACGTTTTAAAACTGTGCATTAGTATTTAACTCTTAATTGTGTAAGATCAACACTGCATGAAACCAAAAATCATCAGTTTCATAGATTATCCAGTTTTTTTCATGTAAATTTCATGTTAAGTTTTCTGTTCTGTTCTCAGTTTTCAAAACGTACATCTCAGTTTGTCTTTGCTGTGCTGAGTTTTCCATAAAATCATTAACAGTATAAAATGCTTCATTTTGGACTCTCTTCATTTTTTTCCCATCTGTTTTCCATTATAAGGGAAAATATGCAAAATTCATAGTCATTAAAATATGAATTGCATCCCGAACAAATGGTGAAGCAGATATCGAGTCTTAAATGAAGAATTCAACGCTGCTTTTCCTTGTTTCGAATTTGACAGTGAAGTAGCACTTTTTAATTTCTTAATGACCACAACAAAGACGAGGATTCATGGCGTTGTACTATGATATGATTAGAGAGGAGCCCGACCCGTCTGGTCAAATGAGATCATTTATCCAAAGCGTGCCCTGGGCCAAGCCTGATTAATTTCCTACACATTGTGTTGGCTTATTGTACCAGTTGCATTACTTGCCCTCACTTTGTTGCTGATCATGATGAATCTACTGAGGTGACAAAAGCAGGGAGGTTTTTCCAACTAACTATTTTTTTTCTAAATTTATCAGAAATAACAAATATATTTGAACCGTTTCAGCATGTGTCTGAACAGAGTCAATCATGTGGTAACATTTTGAGATGGGATACATCAGATCCTGTTATTCAGACCCTCTGTAGAAACATAATTCACCTCAAAAGACGGTATAATTGCCAGGGAACTGACCTAAGTATATAATTTTGTTTCTGCCATATATATGCATATTGGCTGGAAAGGTAAAAAACATTGCCAAATGAGTCTTGTTCTGGCCTTACTCAATTTTAAAGGTTTAGTGTGTGACATTGAGTGACATCTAGCAGTGAAGTTGCAGATTATAACCAAATGAACACCCCTATACCCTCACTTATGTTATCCTGAACAAATGCAGAAGCTTCACTGCCAAAATCTAAATCTTACCAAGTGTATTTCTAGTCAAAATATCTCATCACCCTTAAAATAAGACATAGGCACCTAAAGAGTAACTTTTCAGTGAGATATGTTACTTAGATCTATTAGACCAGCTTTCATGAAAACATGAATAACTTCATAGTTTATCAAAAACTTGTTTCAAATTGACAATTTCATCGTTATTCATTAAGAAAATGACCAATTGGGGAAAAATAAAATCTTTTTTGACAAATAATAACCATAAATGTCCATATTTAGTGTGTCCACCTTTGGCGCAGATAACTGTTTGCATTCTTGCTGCCATTGTTTTTATGTAGTTTTACACAGGAATGCAAGATAATAACTGGAATTGTACAACTTCATAAAAAAAAAAAAAGTCATTTGCTGCTGCATTACCCTTTGAATTTTTGGAAAACATTAAACTGGAAAATTTATGGATAGTAACAAGAGTTCTATTTTAACATTAAAGATATGGTTTCGATCAAAAATATCTGTCATATACTGGTGGATTAATCATTATAGAAACATTAAAATATATTTAGGTAAACAGAAATACTGTTCAATTATGGCAGCAGTGGAAACACCTGCTGGGTGGAGCTGGAAGAATACATTTGTTAAACACTGTATAAGAACTCATTTTCAGACAACAGATGTAGAAAATCTTATTTCACGAACTCTTACCAAAATAATTTTCACTTGTTCCAGTGACAGATTTTTTTCGTATTCTTTTTTTTTTTTTTCCTTAATTCAACCAAAACAAAAATCTGCCAGTGGAAAAAGGGAAAATGATCTTGGTTAGATTTCTTGAAATAAGATTTTCTAGATCTATTGTCTAAGTTCTCACTGAAAAGTTACTATTTAGGTGCTTATGTCTTATTTTAAGTGTGATGAGATATTTTGACTAGAAATGAGAAGAATACACTTGATAAGATTCAGATTTTTTGCAGTGTTCTCATTGGAGCCTATGTCTGTTCTGTCCAGTTTTACTTCATTACCTAAGGGGTCATTAAGTCTGATCTACACTCAAACATAGTAGTTGAGAGTAAAACATCATAATGCCTTAAAACAAAAAAAATGAAGAGGTCCTTCTTTTAGCTAAAAATAGAAACTCCAAGCCATGGGAAAAAAATTCAATTCCTGTTTTCATGCCAGTACACACTAATAAAACAAATTTACACACATAACTAATTTCTGTGGTTACATCCTACTCACAATGCCTTTAATACCAGTTCAAATCATGAGTCTTGAAAGTTTCACTGAATTTTCAACATTGCACACACACACACACACACACACACACAGAGAGAGAGAGAGAGGTTGACCATATTTTATGTAAATCACATTTCCTACAGCCAAAACGTTCCTTGAGGAAAAAAACCTGAATTCATTCAGTCCTGTCTGACCTATTGGCCCTTAAAAATATGGGTTTAGACCTGATACTCAAAAATATAGTCTGTTCATCCATACGTAAGTTTATCTGGTGATTGAAGATTAGTCTTGCTGGAAGTCCTCTTGATGACAGTAAAAAAATAAAGGGTTTTTTTTTTTTTTGGTTTGGTTTTAGGTCTTTATTGTTTCATCTTTCAGACTCACCCTGCACATTGTTTGTCACCAGGAAGGCAATAAAAAAATCATTACCATTTAAGATGCCAAAACTAGAGCCAAATATATGTACGTGAGTTTATCTAAAACAACATGATCAGGTAGTTGTGATCACTGTGCAAATGGTTTTTGCACAGTATTTGCATTTTTCCATTTCATTAGTAAGACTCCAAAACCGGAAGTGGTTTTCATTTGCATCTAAATGCATTTGACCCTCAGACTACAAATGACAGATAATTTTCCCTGAAGTGTTCCTTGTCTGTGGGAGGAACAGAGCAGAGTACAGAGCAGCAGCAATTGCTCAAACATGGTTTCCAGCACAAATTGCAGCAGTGAGCTGTTTGCTTTTTCATTAACATTCACCCTCTGTCTGATTGCCCTAAATCTGTACAGCTCCTTCTTCTAAAATCTCCTTCCAGCCAATGCTGCAGAGGACAGTGTTGATCTGATTCTGCATTTTAAAGAAATTAAATGTGCTATGAAGCCGGTGAGATGAGATGACTACATCCTGAAACCGCATTATTTGTTAACACATTATTAACCCAGAGAAACATCCAATGAAAATCATCTACTGAAGTAAAATGTTTAATAACTGCTAAACCACTAATTCTATCAATACATGTAAATAATTGGTGTAAAATGCAGTTTTTCATCTTTTCATGGTCATCAGATATGACCCATTTAGATGTTCAGAGGCTCCGTAGTGGTCATGGAAACACAGTCATCTTCTACAACACTGATTCACCAGTAAAACCCATGGAGTTGGATCAGTGACAGTGAATGGAGATACTTACTTTATGTTCAGTTAATGATAGATTTCCTGAGAAAATCACTTTTTCTTCATTTTGCTCTGTTTCTGATCTAATAACCCTCAACTTTAACCAGAGCTTTTATGAATATCTATGTGATCAGTAAATTAAATATAGGAAAATATGTGATTTTCACTGAAAAAATAACACAAAACACAGAGGATAATATTATAATAAATGCTGATCAATCATTTAAAAAAGGTGAAATCTAGTGATAAATTAATGTGGGAACTACCACATATGTAGCACTGGATCTTTATGGGTTAAAATGCTTACAAGTAAATTGACCCATAAATGATACAGGCATTACAAATGGTTGGTTTGGTTTGGTCAAACAATAGCCAGTTGCTTTCAGCCTGTGAAGTCCGTCTGTCAGTAGTGAAATATTTTAACAAGGTGCAAAGTCTGCAAAGTCTCTTCCCCTGGCTTTAGAAACATATCACAGCTAATTGTCTGGCAAACAGATGTTTTGCTGCACCACATCAAAACAAAAAGCTTCTCCAAACATTGTGGTGAAAAGAAGCCATCATTTTGGTCACCTTTACCAAACCATATCCAGATTATTGTAAACCTGTAAACCACTGCATGACTGAGGAGGCCACAAATACAAATGTCTAAAGTTAATTTGAAGTACTTTTTTTCCTAATATGTTTGGTGTTGTTTAATATATTTAGCATCTTCTGTGATTAATTAAAATATCACTGCAGAGCACCTGCTTCTTCATTGTGCATTTGGATGAACATGCATTAACATGTGGAATGTGAATTTGAGACCGCTGGCAATCTGAGCTAACTAAAGCTAATAGTCTTGGAATTTACTCTGATGGTCTGTTGGGATGGCTCACAAACGTTTACTGTTGACATCTGTTTCAATTTCTTAGTTTAATCATATTTGCTTTCCCATTTAGATTAATTTTTTTGTAAATATGAGCATAACCTAAACTGTTTGTGCTCACAAGCCAAATGCTATCGACTAGTTCTCTGTGTGGCAGAGGAGTGTGTTTTCCACATTGAACCGCAGCTCAGATAAACAGGCAGCCCGGCTGGAAGTAAAACTGCTGTTTGGTTGAGATTATTGATCACATTAATATGCAATGATTATTTTCTCAGGGTGAATTTGTTGTCTAAATACTGGTTTGAAGTTGTGTAATTAAAAAAAGCTTTGAAGACGACTCCAGCAAAGAGATTTGACATTTTAAGAAACATATTTTTGAAAACAGCTCCATGTGATGTGTTTGTTACTCTGCACTTCAATGGAGGACATTTCAAGATGAATTATGATATTAAACTGCTGATGAATGTTTATTTGTACCATATTCACCATGTTACACTATTTAAAAAAAAAAAAAAACCTGAAGGAAAAAGACAAACAAAGATGAATTTTTTTCAGGGGTATTTTTGTTTTTCTTTAAATAAAGAAATTTTATTTTTAAAGTGATGATGGAGTTTATACGAGCTCTCTGACTTTGGGCAGTTTAAAGAAATGTTTATGAACATGAACAAATGTCTGTAAAAAAAAAAAAAAAAAAAAAGACACTGATGTCTCTGATGTCACTTTCAGAATCTAGTCCATCCTGATTTATACAGTCAAATCTCCATCTCTTCAATTAAAAAATAGTTTTATATATTGATTAGCGTCATATTTTTAGCTAAAATACCAATTTATTCCTTCAACTTTAACATTATTCACACAAACACTTCATAACTCCATATTACAACACATACTACATAGATTTGCCTTGCATTGCAATTTTAGACATAATTTTCTCCGTATGATGAAAAGTCCTACATATATACAGAAATACGTACAGTAGCTATGTTATTGATTTCTCCTTAATGCCTATTGATTATTCTGTTTTATTCACTACATTGATATGTTTGCAGCATTATAGTTAAATCTCATTTACAGTGAATTTGCACTATATTATTGGTTTTTACGCACTTTTACATATGTATATTTATTATTTATTGATGAAGATGTTTGATGATATAGATGTTTTTTAACAGAATTAGGTGTTTTTTCTCGTATCTTTTGTCTGACTCCCTGAATGAGTCTGCAAGAGTTTCTACGTGTGTATATATATATATATATATATATATATATATATATATATATATATATATATGCACAAATGGCAACTAAAATTTAGACTCTTAACTCTTCATAATAAAATAAGAGCATTCATATTGTAATGGCTGAACATACATACATTTCCATATTAATATTCATTTATATTGGAATAGCTGTTTAATTGTTGTGAACTTTTGTTTAATTGAAGTAAAATTGTGAAGCTAAAACAGGTTTTTAATAGATTTATCTAAAGTCAGCTAATGCCCTACTCCTTCTTTTTCTGTTTTAAAAATATGTGGTGCTATTGCAACACAAAAACTGCTTGAACAAATCTGTCACTGACTTGGATCAGTTGCACGATCTTGTCTGGGTTATTTTTCCAGTGATTAAACTGGCTGTAATCTCTGCTTTTACTGCCATGTGACAGCACCGACTCCTGCTCCGATCCTTCCGGTGGAAAAAGGCATAAAGGAGGAGAAGGAAACGCTTGGTTCAGAAATACTTTGAGCCCACTGGATGGAGCTGCACCGACACTCCACAACAAGAGAAACCCCACTTTAACCAGAGTTAACCAGAAAATTAAAGCCCCAAACCAAAACACTTTGCTCTAAACCAATGCGACACAGCCACTACATAAAGAACATGCTCCATATTTCTTATTACATTTGTCATTAAATTTACTGTAGTCACTGTAGACACTAAAATAAATAATGCGTGTGTGCAGTGAATTAGTTTGATGGAGGTGATAAAAGAGAGCGAAAGAATGTGACATAATGTCAGAATTAAACTAAAATTATTACACGTAATTGAAGTATTAGCAGATGGAGCTGATATAAATATAGTAATGACTCAAAAACCGATGGGACATTACATGGCAACAGCACAGCAAATATTGTGTTTTTATTATTATTAGATATTTTACTTGGATTACAATCAGACAGGCTAAATGCTCGAACTGAAAATAAACAGCTAATGAACGTAACATAAACGTCTGAGTGGAATGTGAACTTAATGCCTCAGTTTTTTTTTCCTTTACTCAGTTTTCTAACTTTAAATTCTTGACGCTTTCTGCCTCCACTGCAAAAAAGGCAAAGTGTTGACCCAGACTTAAGATGTTAGTTTTAATATAGTTTTGCACTGTTGATGACTCCAGATACATTTATGAGCATTAGCCAACAAAGCAAACCAAAGTCTAGCCCAAACAAACTGGGATGAAAGACGCCCTTTGATCCACAGCCGACCGTAGTGACTTCAGCACTTCAGCTCAATTGTTTTCAGCTGAGGTTTCTCTGGGTGGCTTCACTTCAAGCTAAAACTGAAACTGCCGGAACAGGATTTACCCGGGATATAAGAACCATAACGTTAGTTCACAAAAAAAAAATTGGAAAAACTCCGTCTAAACCAAATAGACGGTTATTTTCGCTGCAAGTAGCCACTCGAGTTACCATGATGTGTAATGACAAAAGCTCAGACTCTGTGTCCTTGTAGACGCTAGACGCTTGAACATTCACCGTCTTCTCAGGCCTATAAGCTCTGTCATTTCACACCACTAGCAGTCCTCTGCAGAGCTTTACGTTGAGAATCCGACAGCTCACATTCCGTCTGATCATAGTTGTGTGTGACATTTCAAAGAGGATTATGAGAATGAAATGTGATAAAAACTATTTTCACGTGACCCCTTAGCACTTGACCTTAGATAGGCCAGTGGAGCGTAGCACGGAGGATCAGACTCCTGGGACACGCATATCGTACAGTCCATACTCTTACGGACCGGACAGGGCGAGATATAGAAGCGGATGAACACAACGGTCTGAAAAAGAACAAAAATAAACTTAAGTGAAATGAACGTTCAAGCCAATCGTAAAAATTTCGTCCCAATTCTCTTATATAAACAATGCACGCAGACGTACGACACAATGAACCCAGATGTAACTTTAACACTGACCGCAGTCGTCCATTTAATATGCCCTCCCAAACACACACTCTCACACACTCCCTTTAACTATTAATAAATTATTGTGTATTTGTTCCTCATGGCCAACATAAATAGCTTTATGTGCTTGAGCATGTTGACAAAGCGGCCATGGCTCATTGGTTGTTGATGGATGGCTGTGTGTGCCTTGCTAATTATTAGTACACATAAAAGGATGCTGTTATTTCCAGACCTGGCCCAGCAGGCCCCAGCCGGAGGGGTCACTAGGTAAATACAGAGCCATCAGTCTGCGACTATATCACTCAATCTTGATGTATGAGCAAAGAGGTACAAATTAAATGTGCAGCGACCTTCTAGGGGGTACTGCACTCAACAGGACGCCATTTGGGCTAATTCCTGCACGGGGTTCAGACAATAGGCCACTATACCACATGGTGTAATTACTTTGTGTACACACATCTGGATTTAAGCTCCCAGAGGAAGCTAATACACTTTAAAAAAAAAAAGAGGCCAACCATTTTAGATGTGCAAAATTTAGTATGTGTGGGTAGAACAAGTGGAAGGATCAAGTATGTATGTGTATGTGTGTGCTTGTATGCTTGTGTGTATGAAAGTGGCGGGTTCACTTCAAATGCAGACTGATGACTAGACGCCAACTATTGACCTTTTCATGTCATCTGCTCAAAGTTAATCATTGCCATTGAAACATGGAAAGAGGATCGTCTTTGAGCTCCATGCTCAAAGAAGATTACATGTCATATATGGAGCATCCCCCAAATATCTCTCTTGCCGTCTTTTTTTCTTCACACTTATAGGCTTCCCACTCCGGTTACAGCCATCTTGCTTCTATTTGACGACATTGCAGCCCCACTTTCCATACCAATACTATCTGTGTCATTTTGACAAACACTCAGAGAGATGTACCATGCAGGGGCTCCAGAATCGGGAATGGTGCAGAGCTGCTGCATCTGGATTTTATAGCCGCTCAATTTTCTCGGCTGGTGTGCGGCTCAGATTTGATGTGATGAGCTGGCCTGGCTAACATGGAGTCTGCATGAATGTCAACTTTAGACTGATATTGATATTGATCCACAGGTTGAGACAGTTGCAGAGCCTCAGCCACAACACAGTGTGAGACGGAGGGGAGGGGGTGAATGTTCACGAGGACGTAAATAACCCAGACACTAAGGAAAGTGCTCCGGACTGCTGTTACTTTCTGAAAAATGTGGCCACTGATGTCTTTTCAAGTAATTTACAAGGATTTTTGTCCTGTGTTGTTCTGCGCTAAATCACGAAGGGGCATTTTGCAAGACGATTACGTTTCCACAGCAGCCTAGCTTCACCCATAAAAACAGTTTCATGTGCAGCGTACAGGTATTTTAAAACTCAAGTACAAATATTTATAACTTTATTGATAGTTTACTTGTACAAGATGTACATTCATATTTTGTGAATCAAAAGGGGAAAACAAACTGTACGATGATTCATGTTTAGGCATGCTTGCATATGAAATGATGATCAATTTAATGGGTACAACAAATTCCATGGAGTATTGTTAAATTCAACCATCCCTGAAATGTTTGTAAACTCGGACACGCTACATTTTAGGCAAACAATGCACTACAGCCACACCTCCTAATTTAAATTTAACACTTAAAAAAACATACAAAAATAAATGCAAAGCCATGTAAAAATGTACACTTGTAGTTCAACTATTTCATCTTTCATAAACTTTCAGACAAAATAATAAATAAAACACCCATATGTTTAATTTAAAATGGAGACATAGATAAACGATTCTAAATGGAGGTCTGTTAACAGAGAAAATGTTGGGACACTGTTAGCGGTATGTAGACCTTAAAAAGATCGACGTGTTAAGCGCAGCTCTGACAGCAGAGTTAAAAGTTTCTCAAAGTAACCTTGTAATTCCAAATTGTTTCATCCTACCCGGAGCAGTTTGTAAGATACACTCTGAATTATTTGGAAATTAATAGTGAAATGTTACATATAACATGCAGAATTAAGCTCATATTGTAAACAACTGTTTGGCTTGGATTACAGTGCTGATTTGTTGATTTTTATTATGAACACTTTCCAAAACTGTAAATGGATTTCCACAAATATCGGTAAGAGTACACATCCCTAATTTTTGCAGCATCCAAAAGTGTGCTCATGTCTTCCTCAACAAGCGACAAATGTATACCTGATGCGTACAAAACTGATTGAATACATAAGAGGGTTATGTGTAATATGGCACCTGGTTGTGAGCTGTTTCTTAAACTCAACAAAAAAAAAATACACTGCCGTAGAAAAACCGGTGTTTGGCAAAGGAATTCAACACTCCAACAGTGCATGAAAAACAACAGAATAATCATTGGGTCTCTTTATCATTGAGGATTAACTGCTAGCTGTTTTACTTTTTGCTATTTACAGTATTGCACTTAAACTGCACACCATTGCATTTCAGTTTGACTGATGCTTTCTTCATATTTTCAGAATTAGAAAAAAAAAAATCAATTATACCCTTTATCCAAGATAATGTCCTTTTGCTGATCACATGACAATATCAAACCCCACCCCCTTTTAATTAGTAAAGTAGTATCTGCTTGTAGTGCCATTTGTAAACACCCACATACAAGACCTGAAGTGCAAAGGCTATCTTCACTTCTTTACCCAGGATACAACACAATAAACAGAAAGGTTTAAAAGACAGAGAGAGAGCACGCTGTGAGGAGAAATGCAAACGAAGTCTCGCTGACACATGCCCAGCAACACAGAATAACGTCTTTTCCCTCTGCAGCAAAGAAAAAAAGGAATTGTTGCTTTTGTTATAGCACAAGTCCACAGAAGAACGATATCAAACCGTAATGGAGACCTTTCACTTTGTTGGTTTGGGAGAGTTGTGAGCAATGGCAGTGTTAAAAACAGTTGTCGAGCGTTATGTCAGGAGTGGACGGAGGCCAGTCCCAGAACGGTCCTCCATTAGAGCTCATGCACTTGGCAGCAGCAGGGAACACAGTGGTTGGAGACAAATATGGCCTTTTTTAATGTTTTCTTTTTTCTTCATTTTTCTAGTGAGGGCGGGGCGGGGGTGGAGGGGGGGAGTGGGGGTGTAAAGGTGAGAGTTGCTCCAATGTCTCGGAGAGATGGTGTGTGGGTCTGTTTCCCCATGCTCAACCCTCTGCATTGTCAATATGGCGGCAGCGAGCCTCTGCTTTTGGCCCTGCTGCTGCCTGTTTGCCAGTTTGCTTTGTTATAACGTCTTCTGGTCTGACGGGCTCGGCCTGGCCCTCAGACAGACATCCACATGTGTTTGTACGGTCCTTGGGATGTGATCTGTGCCTGGAGTGGACTGAGCCATTGGCCCCGCAGAAGTCCTGCCTGTTGGGCAAAAAGTAAAAGGTGATTTCATTGGTATTTAATTACCGTTCTCTACAAGTGGTTTGTTTTGGCAGCTGGTTTTGTGACAATTTTCTCGCTCCCTCCTTCTTTTTATTTTCTTCCTCCACTGTTCTCCCCCTTTCACTCTCACACACACTCTCTCCCCCCTCTCTGTATGTGTTCCTCTCTTTCATTCTCACTCAGTGTTTTTGTTTAGTTTAGTTTTAGCTGTGAGTGTCACGGCCCTTTCACAGGCTCAGTCTTGTGTGAGAGGCGATTATGGGCATCAGGCGAGCGGAGGGGCAGCCCGGTGGGGTCAGAGTCCCAGAGCCTCGGTGTGTTTTCTTGCCTTGAGTCGCAGGTCGGCGATGCTCGAGTTCTTGCTGTTGCTTTTGGCAGCCGCTGCCACAGCCGCTGCCGCAGAGGCCGAGTCGGCGAGTGATGCGATTGGTAGTCCAAAAGGAGGGGGCGGGAACATCAGGTAAGGAGCATGAGCAGCCAGGTGAGGGTGCAGGTGAGGGTGGGAGTGGGTGACTCCATCCAACTGAAGTTGAGCTTGAACCTGCAGAACAGCCAAGCACACAGTTAGTGATCGGCGGCCCCTCGGATCAGTGTGTGTGTGTGTGTGTGTGTGTGTGTGTGTGTGTGTGTGTGTGTGTGTGTGTGTGTGTGTGTGAAGAGGGTTACGGATTTAGGTTTCACAGTCTGACACTATTAAATTCCCTCTCAGATTTTACCCCCTCAAAGCTGTTGCTTACAGTGTGTTTTCTAAGAAAATAGTTAAGGGCTGCACTTGGTGCTTTAGCCCTTTTTTCATGTCAGCTATTCTAAAACTTAATGAATCATACATTGCTCTCAGACACCACATCCAATTTAATCGTCTAGAATCAAAGTCCTTCTAAGACCCAGAACAGATTTGTTTAATTCAGACTGAGGACTCCGTTATACCCATGGAAATATGCAGTCTTGTTATCCTGATTATGTATTCAATTGCATAAATAAACAATTTTGCACTAAAAAGATATTCACATATTTGGAGTTATAAATATTTATCCAGACATATTCCTGAGTCAAGGGAAAAAAGAAACCATAAGAAGCATAGAATATCAGTTTTCACATTCTTGGCAATTATTTTATAAGAAGTAGGTGAAAATTAAGCATCCGCTTACTTCAGAGAGAAGGAGCTGAGCATGTTGCCATTTCTCATGTATTTCAAACACGAGCAGAAAAAGTAGGAAAAACCAAAGTATTTCATACTCTCTTCTCAAACCATAGTGGAACAATATATAATCAATGATTTAAAATGACTAAATATAATTTATTTACTCACTTTGTTCCTTTTTTATTGCCCTAAAAAATATTTAAGTTTTCTAATGAGAGGGAAAATTACAATGAACCACAAATCACTGTTGTTGAGCACTGCAGTTGCATCCAAACAAGAACCTCCTGCCAACGTTGAGCCATGCCACATATACAATTTACAAACCATCAGGTAACTAACTGCAGCTGGGTTGATCATTTCCAAATGTACAGTGCAATTACATGTGATTAAAATGCAAAAGCACTGCTGGAAAACTAAATTAAGTTCTTGAAACTTGATTTGTGGAGTAATTTTGTTCAGTGGGACATGACAGAAACTGATCTACCCCTGACCAAACAGGTGGTGGACATTGGCGTGTCTGTGGATTTGGGTGTGTGTGCTCTGTTATGTCCCGTTGCATATAGGTTTGTCTCACACATACACACATATACGTATTCATGGTTTGATCAGTAGTAGTAAAAGACTTTTTTTGTTGTTGCTGTTCTCTTCTGTTGTCATTGATTTAAGGAGGTCAAAAAAGATAAGAGAACTTGACAGCTCGAAGACAATTTCAACTTTCATACTCATCAGATGCAAGTCATGCACCTTATACACCCGCTCCATTCAGCTGCTGTATTCATTATAACACTCATGCAGTGTCTGTGGGCAGCACCCCTGTTTCCACCTCATACAGCAAGTCTCTCTCTGTATGCAGGCCTCAAGCCTCCACCCCTGCCAGTGCAGCTCAGTGCCAATATTCATCAGAGCCCACTCCATTCCCCGCTTTCATCATCTCTTTTATGTGCTCACGCCTGCCGCACTGTTGGCTTAATTAGGCCACTGCTTTCCACGAGGGTCAAGCAGACAACACAGCATCCAGGACGTAAAAGCAGATAGCAGCGGATCAAATGTCTGTCCACCTCTCCTCTCCCTGTACTGGCCGACCCTCTCCATAAAGCCAGGAGGTGAAAGGTGCACTGAGGTCTGAGTTCCCTCACACACCAACGCACACAACATACAGTCTCTCATCACTTGCATTTAATAGCTGCACATGGTGTATACATTTATCTGACAAATACAGAAGCCTTACTTGGACTGTGATTCCTCCACACCAGATGCATACCTGTACACACACGTACTCTACACTCACATAACCTGTTTTTTTTTTTTTTTAACACATCCTTTAGTCTTTAACTCCAGATGCTGACTTATCATCTTTTTCCTGCAACTGCCTGCATTTTGCACTTTTCTCCATTTAATTCTGTCCTGTTATAATGAGTCACACTCAAACCAGGCTAACTGATTGCACATTTCTGAGTTCCTCCAGCTTAGTCAGATTATAAAAATATTTACATATATATGTATATATATAAGGACACAGCCTACCTGTTGGAAGGGCATCCGGAGGGCACCCATATTGACATAGGGTGCTACCCTGCAAGCATCGAGGTGGCTGCCGCTGCCCAAAATAACACCTGGAGAGAAGGGAAAGATGTCTGTCAGACAGCCAGACAGTTGTTGTTATGTGAGATGAGGAGGTCACAATTTTCAACATGCAATTAAAAATAGTGTCAAATTTTAAAATAACCCCAAAAAACACATATATAATAAGGTTACTGAAAATGTCAGGAGAAGGGACATTTACCTTTGTGCATCTGGTTTTCTTGTTTTCGACATTTCGCTCTTCTGTTCTGAAACCAAACCTACAATTGGAAAAGACAGTAATTTAGACCTAGGCATACTAAAAATAATGAATTCCCACATTACAGACAGACACATAGACAGACAGATAGATAGATAGATAGATAGATAGATAGATAGATAGATAGATAGATAGATAGATAGATAGATAGA
>JAQQZY010000015.1:20008308-20022079 GCA_030068375.1 Ostorhinchus rueppellii
TTTGTCAGTGTGTGTGTGTTTGTAATTTTTATTACTGTTCTCAAAATGTATAAATAAGTAAATTATTTAATTATAACTGAATAAAGTCTGTTTTCTTTCTCCGGATGATGACGTTTTATCTATAAATAATGAAATGACGTTTTCATTTGTAACGTTGCCACAAAAAGCACAAACATATGGAAATGGCACATCCTACATGTGAGGGTCCTAACATCGGTTCAAAACATCTAAAATATTGTCTCTAAATGACGAAGAATCCACTTGTAAGTCTCTGAAGCAGAAAGTTGGAAGAAAACCACACCGTTTGGACGCACAGCAGCAGCCCACTGACCCGTGGGACAGGTGGGGACAGACCGGGTTCAGACAGGGACCCACTCACCTGCACCCTGGCCTCGGACAGTCCCAGCCTCTGGCTCAGCTCCTCTCTCATGAACGCGTCCGGATAGTGCGTCTCGTCGAAGAGCCGCTCCAGTTCGTTCAACTGCTCCAACGTGAAGTTCGTGCGACTCCTCCGCTGCTTCAGTTTGCCCTGTGCGTCCTCGTCCTCCGACTTTACGTCCTCCTTTTTCTCCTTACACTCGTATATCCCTGTTAAACGTCCCACGGTTGGAAGAAAACACAAGACACGTTTAAAACACGTCCCTTAAACCCACACGCATGTCCGTGTGTTTCCTGCAAACGCAAACACACACATCCCCCCCATGCGCGTTCCCGGGACCTCTATGGTCTACACTGGGCCCTGACAGGGGCCTATAGGGCCTGGTAATTTGGCAACACACATTACAGAGTCTATTCCTTCCAGAGAGAGGCCTGTGGCCGCGTTTCCAGCCTCCATAAGTCAGTGCGTAATGTCAGCGCCATTACCAAAGGAAATCAGTCAGTGCGTGGCATGGACGACTAATAAGAGCATTTAAGCGATTTAAGGAGCAGAGAATTAAGCCTTGGCTAAAAGGAGAAGATTTAGGCCTGTAATTACTCTCCTCCGTAAAACAAGTTGGAGTTATTTCAGGATGTAAAGAAAAACTGCCGAGGGTCAATAATTCTCCTTCAGAAAAACTACCTTTTACATCAAACGCCCATAATAAGTCTACCAACAAGCCACAGTGTTGAATCGGCTGCAGAGCTGCCAGTCTATAGGTTCATCTATTTTTATGTGCACATACTCTGCTATTATGTGTTGTCATTGCTTTATTATTCTTAGTAACACACTTGACAGCTGATACAATTACTGGCCTGTTCAGTCGCATTTTTCTGTTTGTAGTTTTGTGACGTGAAAATGTGTTTTTCCACAACTAAAGACCAGCATTTTATAAAGGTGATAACAAACAAATCCACAAGAAATAAAGCAGTGCAACTGTTATATTAAATTCAACTAAAAGACAGTTCACACAGTGTACACCTTTCCTCCTTTTATGTGATAAATAACGAGAATATTTGAATTATGTTATTTTATTTCTGTGATTAATTTAGTTTATTATCACTGAGGGATAAATACTGCATTGAGGGGGCCTGTCCTACATGGTGTGTTATTGTACTTTCATAAAAGTTAATAGATGGGAGGCTTTTAGGAATAAAAACACATTTAGAATTTGTATAACTGTAATAACTAACATCACACATGTTTTTAGTTGTATTTTTTTTTACTACTGTGTCAGTGCTCCAGAGTGGACTTTACAACAGCAGAGCATCAACACTTCTGCAACTACTGTCATTTTAAAATATTATACTTAGTTTTTGCGCAGAATATTAAATCTAATCAGGCTGATGCAAGCACAGTGAAAGTGTATCGTTTCAATAAATTTTAGGGAAATGCAACAGTATTTTTTTTCTTCTTTTCTTTTTTTTTCTAAAAACAATCATCAAATAGTTAAAACGACGGGCCCGCCTCCTGGTATGCAAAATAATCCTCCTATTAACAGAATTATGTATTAACTTGGCAAACCTGCAGAAAGAAAAAAAAACAAAAACAAAAAAAACGAACCCGTGTGTGCGTAAATGTTTTTCTTCTCATTCTCTTCGGATTTGTGCGCATTTTGGTCAAACTGTCGCTGTGGACGCGTGAGAGCGGAACTTATGAGGTTTTCCCGACACAATACGAGACATATTTTAAAATTACAGGCTATAATAATCAAATAAATAAATCCAAAAGCTTACCCTCTGTAGCCCTGGAAACATTAAAGTCCTTGAGTTTCTCTTTTTCCAGCTCGACATGGTCCTTGAACAGATGCACCGGGCAGTGGTTGCTCTCCGTTATGTCCTGCAGGTTTGTCTCCGGGCTGCCCAGCTCCCTCGCCCTTGTCAAGCCGCTCTCCAAAACTTCCCTGTACGTGATACTCTCTTTGCTGCTCTCCTTGGTTTTCTGATCGAAAGATTTCGACACGAATGCCGTAAGTTCTTCCATGGTCGGGTCTGTCTCTCAGTAGTGGTCCTGGTCTGGGAAATCCACCGTGAATTGTCAGTATATACCTCTCTCTCTCTCTCTCTCTCTCGCTCTCTCTCTCTACCAGTCTGCTCACGGATACGCTTCTTTTTTGGAGCTGGCAGCAGCGAAAGATGGAAGGGGTGGAGAGGAGGTGAGATCACTCCTGCTGTTGTGACTGTGTATTTGAGAGCACACTATTTATACACGGCCACCTCAGCCCAGCCCCCCCACCCCCTCTTCCCTCCGATCTCTGTGTCTTGAGCAATTACAGGCCGGCTCGACTTTGCAGAATTCAACTTTCAGCAGCTTTTTTTTTTTTTTCCTCCTTCTTTCACAAATCAATGATGGAGCTGATGGAGGCGGTTAATTGAATTACGGGGTCATTAAAATGCCTACGGTGGCTCACTCCTGCGAGAAGCCTGTATGGCTGTTATGTCTAATTAATTCGGAGAAAATGTAATTAACGCGATTAGGAGATACTGGCTTTGTGGAATTGGCCCTTCTGTTTCTGCTGTTTGTTGACTTGACAAATGAATCTGAAAGCTAATCTGCGCACGACTCAGACCATAAGCCACCTATAAGTGTTTACAGATCAGCTGATTAGACTTAGACTAAAGGAGAATTTTAGTCTAAAAGTGAAAATTAAAACTAAAATGTGTGGCTTTTTGCTATTTCTGCAACACTACAAATCACACAATTTAGTTCAGTTAATATCTTTTTTTTTTTTTTTTTTTTAAACCACGCGTCATACCTTTTAATTTCCCACTGGTTTCCATTTTTAATGCTGTTAAATTTCTTGTTTCTTTTCCGCTGGAGTCTAATTTCTGCTCCTCTTGGTCTGTGTAAACGTTTTGCATCTAAATGCACACTGGAAATCACCAGGGAAAGTAGCCAACACTTAACAGCAACAAATACACAGCCTAATTATGGGATAGTATTGGAATTAATATTAAGATGCTGTACATTCGGGTCCCCTTTGAGTATTCTTGTAATCCTTTGTGGTTTGGGGTTACACACAAAAAAAGGGGGATACAAATCAATAGCCTAGATATCAGCAGTGAAAAAATGTTCCCTCTATTTACAGGGTTTTCATGGGAATAAGTGAGCCCATAATGGCTTAACGTTATCTTAGTCGTTCATCAGTCCAGCACACAAACACAAAAGGCCGGGAGAGGAGTGTGATCCCCTGGGTGCGGCGCCCTGAGCGGCCCGCCACTGTGAAAGTCTCATATCTCAGCTCTCTAATGACTCGGTTTGATGTCTCTCCATTTATCAGTGAGCCCGCTTCACATCACTGCGGCTGACGCACAAGTCGAGGTCTCTCCCTTGTGCCATGAACTGCGCCTTTTGTTGTTAATAGACCTAAATCCTCTTTAAGACGCAAATCTGCGCTCCCAGTCGTGTGCCTCGATATAATTCAACAATAAACCGGCGTTTACAAGAGGCGCACGTGTGTGTTTCACCCCCCAAAAAATCCACCTAGAGGGTCTCCTAAAATAAAACTCTAAGAATTACGCACAGCTTCTACAGGACATATCCAGTTTTAATCCCTAAAAGATGCTGTTTTTTTCTATTTCTTATGGTCACAAATTCCTGTTAGTGTTGCATATAAAAGCATATTCACAATGTTGGGGGAAAAAATCTCCCTTTTCAGCCAAATTATGTGAATGAATTTAAACTTTAACAACAAACCTGAAACTATATCTTGAAGTTGGCTCGTGTTTTAATCTTATTTACTATTTTTTGTGTTAAAAATATGCTCATTTGCAATAATAAAAGAAAACACACCACCACAGGGAGCGCATCTTTAATATGCACACCACTGAAAGCCTTCACGGCATCTTTTTTTTTTTTTTGCTTTTACCATATTTTATTTTATTCTTTTTTTTTTTTTTTTGCATTTGGTGCGTAACTGTGGATGTTCCAGCGCCTTCTTCCTCAAGGTTCATAAATGCCTGCTGCAATCTCATGGACTTGAAACATGTGGTGTCCAATCACCAGCAGTTTGGAGGAATATCTGAAGAAATCCAGGAGGGATGCTTAACGCACCGACGCGGGTGTCGCTACAGTTTAGTGGCCAAAAACTCTTAAAGGGGCCTCAATCATATTTTTTTTTCACTTGTCGTTCATTACCCACCACACCGACACCCCGCCTTCCCTGCTGCACGGGGGCTCCCGGAAAATAATCCTGGCATGTTGTCTTTAATTATTTAGTTGTTTATTTATTGTCAGTATTGTTTTTCTTGTTTTTTTTTTACGCCAATGTTTTTGACCACAGGACTGACAAGAATCACAGTGTGCGGTAATTACACCCACACATGCAGATCTGTAGCCCGTTAAATGACTATTAAATGTCAGTATTTAAATTATTATTATTATTATTATTATTATTATTATTATTATTATTATTATTATTATTATTATAGTAATAGTGTGGTGATAAAATTCACTGTACTTTCATTATTTTTGTTTGGTTATTATTAAAAGCTACACTTAAGTTCCATATTGTTCTGCACTTTTCATTAAAAAAAATAGTATGTTGTCTCATTTGTAATTTTAATTTACAAATGTAGCCTATTCATCACTGTTGATGCAACATGCTGTGTTGTTCTACATTTTAACTGCACAACTACTATCATTATATCCATAATTATGTGAAAAATATAAAAGCTCCAGCTGCAACAATGAAAATGTTATATTCTTAATAACTAAAATGAAAGGCAAATAAACACCATAGCTCAGCTGACCTACTGTGGAAAACAGTAATCTTATTTTTGACTCAAATGATGTGAGTATTAAGTAGGATTTCATGATAATTCCTTCAAGCAAAATTGGTTCCTAACATGTATGTACAGTAAATCCCAGGCTAAATGAGTCATTTACTGTCCATATCTACTCAGCCATGTCCTGATCATCCATTTACTGCTAATTAGCTGCTGAGGAATCCCTTTTCTACCTGCTTGTGAAGGCTTTGGAACATTATCAAGACATCAGCAGACTTAAATGAGTCTGTGCTGGTTGAATAAGAGCAGAGGCACAGAGAGCGAGGAAGAGGGGGGGCTGAGTGAAAAGGGTGAGGGAGGGGATAGAAACAGTGTGGAGGAGAGCGAGAGAAAGTAGAAGACATTCTGCAGCAATGGAAAGAACTGACTGAATTAAGACTCTGTTGCCCACACTGATCACACATCAGACTAGTTATGTGCTGTGTGTTAAATATTAGTATTGAACGGCATCAGTGCACTGAAGCTAAAGGTCTGAGTTCCTCTGCTTTTGCAGCTGGGTCCTGCTACAAACCACATTTTAAGGCTAAGCATAGCGAAATAGACACTGATTCAGCCTGTTTTCTCTGCCAGACTAATCCCTCATGTCCAAAGGGATGGATGATCCTAAACACAGATCCTAATTTATGGACGATTTCCAAGATTTTTTTGCTCAATTACAAGAAGATTCATTTGCAAGTAACTAAGAATGTAAGAAGTGAGAAGTGAGCTAAAGATAAGATAAGATAAGGCAGTATAAGTGTTGCAGCAAAGAGCGAGACGTACAAATACTATGCAACGTGCTATAATAGTATGCAATAAATTCAAACTTTTTAAAATTTAACATGACAAATTAATTATAAGTGCGTGTCTGTGTCAATTATAGTGGAATAAATATAGAGAATGTGTTTCTACATGCACCCATGATCATGTTTCTGCAAGATGTTTCTTTAAAATCACAATATATGACAGATGCGATTGTCTAAATGTTATACTTGGCCCCAAGAGTGTAGAGAAAGGTTGTAAAATTTGACTTAAAAAATAAAAAAATAAAAAAAAACAACTACTGCAGCTCCAGCTTGTAATATAATTTCCATGACCATAAAGCTTCTTTTACGGTAGCGCTTATCTTCAAATATCATCATCTCATACTATAGGGACAGAGAGCAGCACAAAAATGCAATAAAGTGGTATACTTGAATTTGATTCAGCAATGCAGAGATGCTGTACAGATGTGGTCCCGTACAGAAACAGAAAATTGGATTCTTCCCCTGGAAAAAAAGAGTTTGAGCCTTTCCTATGAGGAAGAAGACGATTTTAACTCCTAGTCATGTTAATGACAGTGATTGTGTGTTTGTTTATCAGAGTCCCCTGGCTTGTCTGCAGGGTGCAGGGATCTAGTGGTTGTTACATTGTCTGGTGCCTTCATTTAGGTCCTTTTCCAGTACTGCAGCGGTCCATGGAGACTACAGGCTGTTCAGTGTTCAAAAGCCTTGTCTGCCATCTAAATGAGGCTTTCGGGGCAAAAAAAAAAAAAAAGAAAAAAATTCAACATGAAAATACCACAATGTGCTGAACATTATCTTGCACTCAACTGGAATGTTTTGGGAATATGTTGGTTCTCTTTTTTGGATTGTTATTTTTCCCTGTGTATTCTCTAACTGCTGTCTTCCCACAGGGCATCGGGGCCTCAAGTTGAAAAAAAGGCATGAAATTGACATTATACTCTTAAATTCAGTGCAGATTTGCAGGGAAAACACAGTAATCCACCGACAATGCTTGAAAATCAAACACACACTTCTATGTCTCTTCTTCTGTGAGTTGAACCTAGTCATTAATTACTAGCGTGAAATTACTTATTTTTATTTTATGCAAAGGAAACCAAGGTATTTTATCAAATCCTTATGAGTATTATGTTATACTTATGGTCAGAATCTCTGGGGAAATGCAACAATTTATACAAATCAATACTGTTCAAATAATTCATGACTGATCACATGGTATTTTAGCTTCTTACTTGCAGTAGAAAACCATGTTTTGTTTGGCTCCCAGAGGGCAACATGAAAGACCTGGGAGGAGGCGGGGAGAATTGGGAATGGAACTGGAAAGAGCGCATGAGGATAATAGGAGGACATTGATCATTTGGTGCACGAGAAGACAACTGAACCTGTGAGTAAAGGCTAACAAGATGCATCATTTATACATTATTTAGATGTGTCTGGGCCGTTTTGTTACATCAGGTTTGCATCATCAGCTTTGGAGGGGACACTGCAAGTAGACTTGAAATGATGAGGGAGAAAATGATACTTATATAAGTTTCTAATTTTCTTTGCTCATCCACCAGCAGAAAAGAAGAACAAAAAATACACAACCAGAATAACAATCAGTTTGATGGTGATTTCAGTTCTTCTGTGATGTCCATTTGAAGTTGTTATTGTGCTGCATGCATTGTGGGAGCAAATAAATCCTAATTTGGACAGTGTTAGTCAGTCACAGCTTGTAATGGAAATTAATTTTGTAAATGTGGAGATGGATCAAGTTCCCTCTTGGCAGGGGAACCATCCCACAGACATGTTAACAACGTCTTCAGAGACCAATGAGGCCCATTTACAATAAGTGTCTGTTTTAAGTCGCTTGCTTTGTGTGTGTATGTGTGCGTCTCACCACAGCAGGCTATAAGGGGTCCCTCTGGTGTCAGCCGGAGAGCGGCCATTTGAGGCAGACCGGCTTTTATGGAGTGATGTTACACTTTCTCAATCACACAATTAAAGCTGGGTCTGGAGCTAGAGAGAGACTGTCTTCTGTTCGTAGTGCAGAGAGCAAGAGAGAGGGAGAAAGAGGGATAGCATCTTTTACAGAGGGTGATTTATGTTGTGGCGTTGAGAAAAGAAGAGTCCTTGATAGATGACTTCATTACAATTAATTAACAGAGTGAAAGAGCGACGCAGACAGAGGAGATGTGGCAAAGAGAGGCGAGACAGAAAGGGGAGAGAGTGGATTTGTGAGGAGATTGAGGGATAAAAAAGGTGAGTGAAACACAGAAGAAGGGGGAAAGACAGAGGTAGGGTAGAAGAAAGGGTAAATGGAGACCAGATGCCAGAGATTAAGATGAGAACGGAGATGCATGAAGAAAAGGGTTGTTTCAGTGTCCTGTGAGGTCAGTGTGTGTTCCTGAATTCATCCAATAAGGCAAATCTGGACTTTCAGCTGCACTCACACACACACACACACACATAGAAACTAGGGCTGTTAAAATTAACACATTAACGCAGATTGATCCATCATCATGATTAATCTGATTAAATGTTTTATCACAATTAACCCATCTGCAGTGCTGGATGACTCTGAATGTCTCTGCCAAAGCATTTCAGGCAGTTTGTCCAAGTAGAGTTACCAACCCATAAAGATGGAAGACGCTAAACAGCACGTTGGCCCTATATGAGGATAAAAAACCCCAAGACGGAACAGTTGTTTACAGCTGTTTCATTGAAACTGTTGAAGGTGTTTAATAAACCCACTAAGTGCATGTATTTTCCCTTCTTTCTTGAGTCTGTTCATCCAAAATGAAATGCAATTAACCCATAAAGAACCCCCAAAAAACCACAGGTGACTAAAATCATCTACCAATGTCAAATGTTTAATAATTTCTGATTCATTAATCCTATCAATCCATGTAGATAATTGGTGTAAAATGCAGTTTGTCGTCTTTTCATGGTCATCGGATATGACCTATTTGGATGTTCAGAGGCTCCGTAGTGAACGTGGAAACACCGTCATCGACAGCATCGATTCACCAGTAAAAGCCATGGAGTTTGACAAATGACAGTGGATGGACACACTTGGTTTATGTTCAGTTAATGGTACATTTTGTTGAAAAAGTCAGATTGTCTACATTTTTCTCTGTTTCTGATATTATGACAATTAACTTTAATCTGAGTTTCTATGAACATCTACAAAATCAGCAAATTAAAAATGGGAATGGGAAAATGATTTTTATTGAAGGAACACAAAAACAGAGGACAATATTATAATAAATGGTGATAAACTGCTTAAGAAAAGTTAAATAGAGACAAAAATGAATTTGGGAAGCAGTGAAAAAGTAACACTGGATCTTTAATAATCGTGATGAATTGAAATTAATGCACAGCAACCCTGTGATTAATCTGATTAAAAAATTGAATTGACAACACTAATAGAAACCCATACTGTATTCTGTTATAGAGTATAGCTTCCTGTAAAACAAAACAAACATACTGTAGATAGGTGATGAGACTGTGCACAGAGTTTGAGCCTTCCCACAGCCGGTTCATACCTAAATCTGATCCCCAAGCAGAACCCAACAGTGAAACCAGGTCCTACTAAAAGCAGTTGACCTGCTACATTAAGTTCAGTGGCCTATAAAAAGAGTGTATATATTATGTGTGGGTACGTTGCTGTGTCACAAGTATGTTCGGTGCAAGACTGATCTGACATGTGCCGCAGGCTGTGTCTGTTGGCTGAAGGCAGGCTTTGATGGGCAAAATCACAGCCTCTTTTCGATCAGACATGTCTATCATCTCATCCCTTTGAATTTCTCATTTTTCCCTCCAAAGAGACAGAGGCCAAAAACCTGACTGAGTTAACCAGGGTCCACTTTTCACAGAACTCAAACCCGATTAGATAGTTAAGAATAGATTATTTAGACACGAAGCACAGGTAAGAATGGCATGCTAAATTTTGGACTTGTCAGTTTGTGTTTTCCCATGACATCTGTGGGACAGTGAACTGTGTAGAAAGACAACTTTATAGGCCTGAATGTAGATGAGTGGTCTAAGAGAGGCCAGATGCACATATAAGGGAAACTGAGGTAAAGTAAACCAGATGTTATTCCCATGCACAAATGTAATATATGTACATATACGCAATTCCCTTGTATGAGACACATGAAGATATGAAGTGAAAACATATATGTACACATATGTGCAAACTGTATGTGAAACCGAAATCACACATAAAATAGTTTTATATATGTGCATACAAACGTTATAAACGTGTCCAGAGGATGTATGTATGCTGTAATATTGTTTCATCTTACCGTTAACATATATTAGCCAAATAACTCATGATACAGGGTCATATATGCCATGTATTTCATGTCCAAATGAGGTTTTGAGCCATATGTTTCGTGAATATAATCTGTTTGCAGGATTGACCAGTTGACCAGTGAATAAAGAGAAAACTTCAACTAGAATGTCATAGGCAATAACTTTTATAACCATCACTGATATTCAACCCATATTTGTTATTTTTGATTGTATGTTTTGTTGATGTTGTTTCATGTGTTAGTAAAGTGGACACTGGTTCACAGCCTCTCTAGACAGTCATTACAGCCTGCCAGTTGATAGCTCAGTGAGCTGCTGTAGGCAGAGAGCACCTGTCACTATGCATCCATCCATCCTCGTCTGCCTTAACACAGGACTGATGGAAGGAAGAAGACCCTCAGAAGCCTCTCTGGCTGAGAGCAATAATTAATCAAATTACCAATCAATTTAATTGACATACCTAATCTATAGGTGCAGGCACCACAGATGTGGTGCTGAAAAAAGTGTCATATTGAATATAGAATGTAACAAATTTGCAGTGATTTTTTCTGTTAATTACATCACCCCTCTCATCCCTGCTTGCCTCCCTTCTTGCACCTCATCCGTACATTTCAGCTCAGATGGATTCGGGCACCAAACACACGGTCACATGACATGGATGGGTAATCAGTAGGTATTAGTGCGTGTTAACAACCCCTAAGCTGAAAGAAGATTCCCCTTGCGATATTAAAGAGATAACACAGCAGAGGAGCAAAAAGCAAATGGCCCTAAGCCTCCAGCTATGCTCCCCTCCAAAGTTGTTTTCCTGGAAAATTAGGCGATTGACTAATGGCGTAAATGCTGTTAATTACCAGCACCAGTACCCCAAACAGTCGTCTCTGCCTGTAACTAATAAGAAATCAATTAGCTAATGAATTGGTCATTAACTGAAAAGCTAATCTTGGCCGAGGTATTTTTTAATGATTATTTTTTGCCTATGATCCTGGCTAATTGCCGTTGTCATACGGCGCTCTCAGCTTTCAGCATGCCTAATGAAGCTTCATTAGATCATAACTGGCACTCTTGGAAGATTCGCAGGCAAACCTGCTTCCCAATTATTTTTAATTGCCACACATTCTGCACAAACAAGTGCTGCTGCACCTTGCGGAACAGGAGAACTCAGGCTGGCTGTGCTATGTTGCCTTCATGACTTCATTTGAAGCGATTAGAGCGTGGGGCAGGGTCGTCGCAGAGCTGCTGTTGTCTGTGGTGGATTTAAAGAGCCCATCAGCTCAAACTGCTGGGCTCATTGTTGCGCTTCCTTCCTCACTTTGATTTGGGCTGAGCAGAAAAGCTGCTGCTTCCAACGTAGCTGAACTGGCTCTGTGTTGCCCGTGTGCACAGACACTGACGGACGCATTATTTCTGCTAGCAACACACACAGACAAAGAGAGACTGTTTAACTGGTAATTCTGTGCAATTACTAAACAAGACAAACACAAATATATAAACGCACACACACATAGCGCCTGCACCACCGTACCTGTACATGTGTCAGCTGACAAAAACAAAGGAGAGAGAGCATCCCTCCTGGGCATGAATAATTAAGAAAAGACAAAAGAGCGTTGTTTTTTTTTTCTTCCTGTATCTCCTTCTTTTGTGTGTCTAGTAAACCCCAGTGTAGTGTACTCCGAGTTCCTCACTAATAAGATGGAGGATCATTCTCTCCATGGTGCTCACACAACACATGTTTCCAATCTGACCCTGTACAAGTATCTCTCTCTAACATGAAGAGGCTTGTGGTGAAAACACAACTGCTGAAACTCTGTCAATCCTGCTGATGCATTTCGACAGTTTATTTGCCTTTTCCTCAAACATCAGATCTTTTCTCTACCATTGTTTTCGATGACAAATACAAACAATACAGCTTCAGTGGCACATGACTGAAACCCTGTTTTGTATAGCTGCTAAAAGAAAAGGGAAAAATGATCCAAAATCAATTCTATTCCCAAAACAAAGTCTGTACATTTAATTCTAAGTCATAATATGTGCAACTCAATTAAATTTAAAAGGAGCCACATAATGGTTTAATTCACCTGTTCTCATAAAGATAATATAATATCTAGACTGTTCAGTGATACAGTTATCAGTTTAATCACAGAACAGTTTCTTGGCAGCAACTTTCTCTAAACTCTGAGAGAATAATTTTGGAGCTCTAGTCTCTGATTTGCAAAAAAAAAAAAGTGAAGCGTCTCACCAGGTGTCTTTGTGCACATGTGTGTCTGTCTGCATGTATGCATGCATGTGTGTGTGACACATGCCAAGACAAGAGGCTGGGTCTATCCACAACACACTCAAGTTTGATGGTGGATGCACAGTGCTCCAGATGTCTATCAATATTTAGCAGTAAACATCCCAGACAGGCGGGCGACACGGCACCTGAGAAGATGAGGTGGTGCAGCCATGAAGTGTTTAACTGGTTCAACAGGAAGGTAAAGCCTCTCTGAAGCCAACGGGGCCAGGTACGGTTTCCAAACCTTACTGTCTAACACCGCTGGAGCAGGATAACATGCCTTAAAATGAACGTTTATATGGCAGATATAGCACTCTGCTTGTAATTTGTTGTTTTTCACTTTTTCAAGAATAGCTTATTATTTAGAATACATTTTTTTCTCGATTTAGTTTTCCCCATGGAAGCAAAAATTGTGTCTATTAATCAGTTTATTGTAACTAAAACCTTTTTCTGAACAAGGGAATGGTAAATGACTATCATCATTAAGCATGAAGGCAAATATCAAGAGAAACTCCAAAGATATGAAATGTTAGTGATTGTGTTAGTTGACAATTGTAAATAATAGAATTAACATATTAAGGTCAAAAAGTATGAACATATTGAAATCTGGATATTAATCCTTTAGATGTCTAAGTTTGTTTGTTTTTATATTCAACTTTGATTTCAAGATTTCAAAAAGCTTAAATGTTTGATAAAATATTACCTGGATTTACCATACAGATGCTACTAAAGAGCTTAAATATCAACTACTGGGCAGGTAACATTAACACAAAGTTCTAGGACAAAAACCAAAGAAGTGGGACTCATCAGCATTTCTATTTTTGGTGGTTTATTAGAGCTAAAACAGTTATGACATTGAATTATTTCTTTCCCAAAAATTGTTGAGCAATGAAGCTGAAAAGTCCAAAGAAGTATGGCAGCGTACACTAGAGAACACTATACACTAATATTACTGGCCCTTTATGATTTCAGAGGAAAATATTATTATATTTCCATCATTCCTGTATCCCAGATGTTCAATATGGCCACTTGTACTTTAGTTAACCCTTTCGTGCATAGTGGTCACTACAGTGGACAGCTATTCAAAGACGTTCTCTAACATTCATGGGTTTTGTTGTTTTAATTTCATATCAGCCAACACAATGGACACTTATCTATCATTGGACAGACAGACAGACAGACAGACAGACAGACAGACAGACAGACAGACAGACAGATAGATAGATAGATAGATAGA
>JAQQZY010000015.1:20036631-20047486 GCA_030068375.1 Ostorhinchus rueppellii
TTACTCAAGTCAGTTTTTTGATACAGCACTTGTACTTCTACTGCACTCCTCTACTCCAGTACTTTATACATCTCTGCATATTACGTGGATTTGTACTGTAACCCCCCTACACACACACACACTCACACACACACACACACACACACACACACACTCATCCTTCTGCAGGAAGTCTGTGCTCTTTAGACTTCCTCTTACACACAGCTGTTACTTGAAATGAGGCATGGAGAAAGTGATCCATTCTCTGGACACCTGGCGCCCATACTGTACAGGTGCAGTGTGTGTATGTGGATGTTTCAATGAGGTGAAATAACACACTAATGAGGAGAGAGTGATCACCGCTGACACAGCCAGGCTCACTCAGTAATATGAATTTCCCGTTTCAAGTAATTCTTATTTCCTGTTTGACTTGTACTGTAATTAAGAGGCCAGGGCCTTGACTACAGTAAGTGCAGCCTGCATTACTGGGTACCGCCACGGACATGTTCACTACAAAAACACACTGTCAAGACTTCACATATCACCATCTGTAAATCCAAAACAAATGATAAGAGAAATCGCCTCCAGCAATAGATAAACATGGGCCATCCGGGTACTTTTGAAGCGTAGCTGACTTTTTAGAAGTACTTCAATTCTCTATTAATAACTGACATCTGTATGGTTATTAATTCTTACCCTGCAACAGTATGGGCACAGTCTAATTTACAATATTAAATACAGAGAAATAAAACATGCATTTTCAACTTTGGTTTTATGGTTGTCATTCAGAGCTTATAGTGTAAAGTTGTTGTGAGTGTAACTGCAGTTTAACTACTTTCTGATTCAAGCACAGAATTAAAATGCCTGTGAATTAATGTTATTGGTAGTAGCCAACGGAACATAGCAGTAATTGTACTAAAGAACAGAAAAATACATTTGTAGTTGGAGTTGAAGAGTCAGATCCACAAAGAATAGAATGCACTAACAAACTGAGCACACCATTTACACCCTCAAATTTATCAAGTTTACCTACACTGTAAAAAGTAAAACATTGAAGCAACTTTAAAACTGTTCTTCAATAGGTCACACATAAAAAAAAAAAATAGATGAGTGAACCAAATTAAATGATATGAAATTACATTAAATTTAATTTGGTTCACTCAACACACTTTTTTTTATGTGTGACCTATTGAAGAAATTAAAAAAAAAAAGTTGATTCAATGTTTTACTTTTTATAGTGTATTCATAAGGGCTTTTGCATACATTCTGTGCATAGGTCCAATTTACTCTTGTTTTGCCTGAGTTTCTGGGTGTTTCACAGTGTTTCAGTCACTGGTCAGCCCAATGAATAAATGAAACTGGGGATAACTGTCAGTATCTATAATAAACACACACACACACACACACACACACACACACACACACACACACACACACACACACACACACACAGCTCTCCACAACGTTCATATGCTTGGTGTTGCAGCTGGATGTGTGTCACAGCGCCTCTGAACCCCAGAGGAGGTTGCAGCACCTGTAACTTCATTAACAACAGAGCAGTCAGATTTGATGGCCATTGATGTTGTGTGTTCTGTAACAGGGTGTGTGTAAGCGGTGGTGGCAAATGGAGAACCCAAATGCTACACACTTCTTCGGGTGTGGAGATTAGCAGACTTAATTTGCAATAAAGTTGTTGTTTTTTTTAAACTAATCAGCAGGCAACAGCAGAGACAATAATGAAAGTCTTTGATTGTTGTCACTCGTCACTTTTCTGCACAAACATCTGCAAAAAACTTTACAGACATTTACTAAATGTTGAAAAAAAAACATATTGGCCCTTTTCCACTGCACGCTTTCGTAACGGCTCTACTCAGCACGGTTCGACTCTACCCCAATATGGCCCTTTTCCACTGGGAGTTGGACCTGGGACCCGTTACGATTTTTCATACCTGTTTCAGACGTGGGTCTAGCCGTGCCGAGCCGGCACTAAAACATGACGTGAACAGTGCTGTCCATCGATTGGTCAGAGGAAATGTTGTCATACGCACGACGAAGCTCGAGGATCTTAAATAATCACCCTCCAGACAGACCTGCCCTCTGTCTTGCTGTTTTCAGTGACGATAAACTACAGCGCAAACAACACCAGCAGTACCATATCCAGTGCCTCCATTGTTGTTTACTTTACTGACCGCAGCGTGACACTTTATTAGTCGCCTGAAAACAACAGCACGGCTGTGTCGACTCCGCCAACTCCACCCACTTCAACTAGTCCCGACTAGTAACGGCTGGCAGTAGAAACACAACCGTGCTGGTCCGACAAGTGGGTAGAGTCGTGTCGTGCCCAAGCGTGCCGAGTCGCGTAGGGTTCACAGTGGAAAAGTACCATACATATGTAATGTCGGTTTTTCCATTAAATCATAAATGTGATGATTTGGTTATTCATTATTGTAAGATGACACGAGAAGTCATTCTATAAATATTGTGATGAACATAAACATCATGTTGATTTACAGATGGATTCATTATTATTATATATTACTCCTCTATCCTGTACTGAAAAGTGATTTTTTTTGTGTCCACACATACTGCATCATGTTTCTTTTAAAACTCTTGTTCTCTACTTGTAACATCTGTCAACATCCTTTTTTTTTTTATTATTATTCATGTGCCTCTGGTTGTGGAAAAAGATCTTTCCATTGCATTTTTGTGTGATATACCAATTGTGTTACACCTGAAAAACCACCCCTTACCAATGCAAAAACTTTTCATCTAAAAAACACAGTTTTGGCAAAATTGTTGTTTTTCCATTAGGTAAATTTTTACGCGCAAGTTATATTTGCACAATTTGAGGGTCAATGGAAAAGCAACTACAGTCAGTCAGCAACAGAAAATCCAAAAACACTGATGTCATAGTCACAGGCTGAAAAGCAGGTTGGGTTACCAGGGCTGATCCAAGGACAAGCACTGAGAACAGGCAGGGTCGGAAACATGAACACAGGAACGACAAAAAACACTGGAGAGTCAGGTAGAATCCAAGACAATCGGGCAATGGGTGGATGAATCTGCCCCACTTATATCCAGACTAGCTGACTGGGGATACCTGGGTGCAACAGGTGAAACAGATCTGGTTGATGAGGGGAGGTAAGGAAGGTGAGACCCCAGCAGGGCAGACTGACAGTGACAATATGTAATAAAGCAGCCTGATCATCAGTGGTGAAACCTGGAGATGACACTCATACAACACAAACTCTGCTGCTCTGGTTTTTTGTGAATTAGACAGCTTTTGCACCAAAGTATATTTGCATAAAAGTTTGCAATTTTTTAAAACAAATGTATGAGTGCTGTTTATTACATCCATGCAAATAACAAAGGTGCCACAGTTGCTCCTTTTCCACTGAAGAATGATTAAATTTACCTGGTTCCTCAAATGATGTTGGAAAAGGGCCTATTGACGCTCTTCGGCTGGCAGTGAATTTTGTGAATTCCACCTTTTGCAGTTTCTTTTATAATTACATGTAATAGTTTTCACTTTTTTGCACTCATTTTGTACCCACAAATTCATGCAATCCTTTGATGAATTTGTTCTGAAGGTTCATAACACCATCCTTCCAAATGCTTTTATTTCTTTCAGTGTTTTGGCCTTCTGCATTATACGCGGGTTTGAGAGCACCATTGAGGCTTACCAGCATGTAAACTGTTTGGGTTTCCATCACCACATCTACAGGGACAGAATAATTTACAGTAAAAACATTTAAATGAATTATTAACATTAAATGTTCCTTCATTTGAATCACTGCCATTTTGACAAAAATGATACCATTGTTTATTCATTACATTCTCCACAGTTTAATTTGTTCAAAAAGCCATAAAAGTTTGAAAAAGTAGCAGGATGCAGGATGTTAATGTGTTACTATTTATGTGTGTGTATTTGCCAGTTGGTGACTTGGTGATAATGAAGTGCCTTGTGTGTGGCAAACCAATTTCCCTCCTGGGAAAAGTAAAGTTTCCATGTGTTTAAAAAAAAAAAAAAAAAGTCTTGTGTGCTCCCATCCACTCTTTCCTAGTGTGAAAGGCTGTCCTCTGCACAGTACCAGATATGTCCTCCTGTTGCCTGTAGAGGCAGCTGAAGACTTTATGAAGTTTATTAAAAACACATATTACAGTGGTCTGCTTTAACTCACAAATTTAGAGTTCATAAAAATGTACTGCTTTCTTCTCTTCTGAAACTGTTGCCTAACACTGTCCCGGCAGCTGATGACAGAGGGAGCAGAGTGAGAAAGCGAGAGACAAACGGAGGGAGAGAGTGAGAGCACACTGAGTTGGTTAATAGTAAAAGAAGAACAGCAAGAATTCCAATGACAGAGGAGGAGATAATGAGGTGTTTTGATGTGACACAGAAGACAGAGGGATATAACAAAGGTAGTCAGCAATAGCTGTGCGGCTGCACTACAGGTCAACACAAACACACACCAACACACGCAACCAGACACAACAAAACCAGTTGCACACACCAAAAGAATTAATGTGCACAAGCACACACGTTACAAAACTTCAGCCTTGTCTGTTGCATCTTTCACTCTTTTTTTATAACTTGACCCACTGATGTGTGAAAAAACAAACATCAATCTGTTTCACTTAGGTCCCATAGACAAAGCCAATACACACTATTTTAATAAAAGAAATTAGCCAAAGACAGTGTAATTTGACATTATACAGACATTTAACAGTAGCTGAAAGCACCATTAAAATGACATAGTTTTTTCTCGTGCATGTACGTGCCTGTGTTTGTGCTTGTGTGAGGCCATGCATCTATTTTTACAGGAATTTATATATATATATATATATATATATATATGCGTCCATATGTGTTTATCTGTCTCTCTCTGCAGACTGTTATGTGTATTTACTTGTATCATGTGTGTTTGTGCATGTACACCTCTGCATCTGCATCTGCAGCATTTCCATTTGAAGGCGTCCATCTCAGCAGAGATAATAAGGAGCAGTGTGTGAGTGTCTCCCCAGAGGAGTGAGTGACAGTCTGAGGAAGCGTGGCAATACACTTATTCACACTGATGGAGAGATCAGAGTGAAACATGGCAGACGTTGTCATTGCAGCCTTACACCAGAGAAAGGAACGCTTCCTAACATTGATGTTACAGTCCTGTCTGGCAGACAGCAACGCTCTGAAGACAAACAATCGCACAGGACAGCTTGGAAGTGGCAAGAGAAGAGGAGGAGGACACATGGGCAGGAGAAAGGAGAAGAGGAGGAGCATGTTGGATTGTTTAAACCCTATGCTCCTCCTATTCTACCACTGCGTGACACCTCTTTTACTATCTCTTCTTGTAACATAATGTCATTTATTATGTTGTTTGGCAATGTTCATTTTTTTGCTCCACTGGTCAGTCCACTGGTTTAGTTTTACTAGTGCATACAGTATGCGACTTGAAACAGGGGGAATTAATACACTGATATTATTACACTGATGAAAAAGTTCTGAATATGTATTATTAACAGAGCCAGTACTGAGATTTATGTAGATACAGTATGTATGCTCAAATCTGAATTCAGCTCTCAACCATAACCAAACTTGTGGAATTAATGCTTTGAACTTTTACTGTTGATTTATTGCTGGGATTTTTGCACAGCAGTAAGATTTATTGGAATATTCTTCAACAGTCAGTTTTTTTTTTCATACAAAAGCAGCAAAAGATTACAGATGATGGTTTCCTTTAAAAACTGGTGACTAAAAACAAGGAAAGAGGGATAGGAATCGTAGGTGTGGAAGGAAACGACCCACATAGGACCTGATCGACGAAATAACTGGATACGTTTTTTGACCTGAGCTTGAGACACCTTCATCAAGTTCATCTGACAGAAATTTAAAGATACATAAAATATCTGATTTAATGCAGTGAAAATGGCAGGATGATATAAAACATAATGAAGAAATTATTCATTATATGAGAGCATGTGTAATTGAATTAAAAAATTAAAGTAATAGTAATCTATTACACTTAATGACTGCGGTAAATGTTGGTGGTTACAGTCACATATATTTTTTTCTGCTACAAAGTCTAGAAAATAAGAGACAACCACACAAAAGGTTGGAAGCCATGCTTTGGACAGAAACACTGTTCATTCGTTCTTTCTGAAAACAGACTCTTTTATTGCAATAACATAAAACACTTAATCAAATTTATCAAGTTACATTACTTGGATGAAATACTTATTGAAAATATTTTCATGAGGGTAACTAGTAATCTATTTTACATCACAAAATAACAAATGAAAACTTCTACATATTTGACTGACCTTGCCTCTTTTCACCTTCTCCCTCCATTTCTGTTTTGTCCACACAGTTCATATTAAACCAGGGCCTTTGTGCTGACTAGTTTTTGACCATTTTTTCATAACAACCAGTGACGATATTGTGGATGGGAGCCAGAGAATGATGAGGTGTGCATCAAGGTACCTGGTAAGTAAAAAAACAAAAAGGGAGCGGAGAGGACTGACGGCGTTGAGATACAAAGGAAGGAAGGAGAGCAAGGAAAGCAGAAGAGTCAGACTGCAGGGGATGCAGATTTTTGGCATGGTAACAAAGGCACCAGCACTCTCTCATCTGTCAGGGCATTAGGACTTTTATAAGTTAGCTGTGTAAGCATTGCTGTTTGATTATAATGAACTATTTGATCTGGTAGTGCAGGTAGTTGAGATGTACAATTCTCCAAGTGACAAAGCAACAATTATGATTATCATCAACTGTGTAAGTAAAAAAAAAAACCTGTCACTAAATTATGCACAAATCTGAGCTGGGAGTTCGGTTATGGAGCAATATATATATATATATATGTGTGTGTGTGTGTGTGTGTGTGTGTGTGTGTGAGAGAGAGTGAGCATGCATGGCTTAATTCCACACTGCTGTGGGACAGTGAAATAAATCAGGCCCAGCTGATGTGTGTTTACCTTCCCTAAGCCCCAGGAGATTTTGGGTAATTGAGCATGAGTAGATCAGCAATAGAAAACCCATTTTACTCTCCGATTCACACACACGCCTCAAAAAGCTACACACAACTAGCTAGTACTGAGACACCAGCACAGTAACATTTATACACACACACCCTTGGTGCTCACTGACACGTGCAGTGCCCTTAGATCAGCGGGTGGGGGACAGGTGGGTGTAGGGGTGCAGCAGAAATGACAGTATTTAATAGAGTGGACCAACATTTTGGGAAGTATGCTTATTATTAAAAATAATAACATCTGCATATCTATTAAAAATGAAGCTGCAGCCACCAATTATTTAGCTTAATGCATTACAAAGACTTAGGTTAGTAATACACATATGGTAATATTGTTTATTCTGTGAAGCAAAATAAGTTTAAAAAGACAATTTACAGTTTGTACCTTTTAAAAGAAACACGGTTTTGTAAATTTGTTTAGAAATCAGAATTTGCATATGTAATGTCTGGATTTACATTATTGAAATCATGTGTATAGATTGATTTGTAATATCATTTATTTCTCTTTTTCTTGCATCAGTCTAGTTCAGCATTGATTGTTGCAAACAAAATGAGTGAATTTCGTTTTCCACCATAAAAATACATAGAAATAAATGCCTTGAACTTTTACACTGTTGATTTTCTTCCATTAGTAGGAAACCGCTAACCTGATGCTGATTACAGGTAAAAAATGTACTTTTAAATCTTTGTATATTTTCTGTTTCTGACAAGACATGACAAGATATTGAATGGCTTTAAAAAAAAAACAACACACAATTTATCAGTTTTTATGCTTTTTTTTTTTTGCATCGAATGACCTGCAATGCATTTTGTGGCTATAGCAACTGCAGAGTCAACAAACAGTTTGGAGAATAGTATCAATAGTCTGATTTTACTGTGCGTATTTACCAGAATGCTGAGGCGCCCCAGTAGCTCACCCAGAAGAGTCCCTACGAAGTACTGCGACGGTCCTGGATCGAGTCTGGCCTGGGCGCTTTGTTGCACGTCATCCCCTCTTTCCTCTGCTTTTCCTGTCTGTCATCACCGTCCCAACCTAAAGCATAAAAACACCCAAATTTTAAAGTACAAAAATGCACTTTAACCACACTTCTCGCCGCAATCTGTACTATTATCATACGGTAAAAAGCTGCATAAATCAGACAGGTAATACATCACATACACTGGAGCAGTCACAGTTTCTCTTGGTATGTATGTGCATCTGAATAAATGCATGGCTGTACCGTGTGTGTCTGGGATTTCTGTGTATGTGTGTGTTGCTGTCAGTGTGTGCATGTTGACGGCATCTCTGTACTCACAGCGCCCCTGCTCTTGTAATGTACCCATGTAATGGTGTAATGAAAATTCATGATGAGAGCATGTTAACTGCATTAGCCAGTCTCTCGAGTTCCAGCACATGAATAAAATGAACAAGGGGAGGAAAAAAAACAGGGAAACTCATTTTGATGCCTAATTATTTTTGGACTTGACAGCCTGGCAGCGGCCTGGCCTGTGTATGTATGTGTGTGTGTGTGTGAGTGTGTGTGTACGTTGTGTAGGTCTTCAGTGTTGCTGAGTAGATGCACAGCAGTAAGCAGGGCCCTTCATTATGGGCCATAATGAGTACATCCACCCCAGATACAACAGCCAGGGAACCTTTGTTGCATTGTTTTGTTCCAACACCTTGAGCAACAAATCAACACATTTTACATGGCTCAAGTACTTGTATTTTTTTTTGTAAATATGTAACAGGGGCACATCTTTCCTTGGTGTATTTTCACTCACTTTCCTTTCATTATGTTTGCATATACATTTTGACATTCACAAATCATTACAATATGAGAATAAGGCTGTAACGTTGTCAAATTACGGCGAGGAAAGTGTCGTTTACAACTGCGCTAAGATACAAACAGAAAGACAAAAGCAAAGTGGAATTAAAGAGATGATATTACTTAGATTGCAATTGTAACCTACTAATATTTTTACTCCTGCAAAAAAATACACCCAGTTTTTGGAGCTAATTAGGTTCCATTTTCTAACTTCTACATATTTTATAGTATCTGTGTTTGTGTTGTCGCCACAGGTTTTCCTCCGTCAGTATCATCATGAGTGTGTAAATGGAGAACTGTTGACTTACGGGTTGAGCTGAATTCAACCAAAGCGGGTGTTTCTTTGTGGTTACTGACACGGATCTCTGTAATCCCCGCACAGTCGTTGTTAGTTTAGTGGAGTCAGATGTTGTCCTCAGCTTGTTTTACTCATAACAAAAATAGATTCTCCTGGAGATTGTGGTTTGTTTGATTTCGTAGCGCGAGGTCTCTGGGAGACAACCAAAAAGGCAAACTGCTGAATGTGATCGCTCTGCACAGGTTGTGAGACTGAGCGTGTTTTTGTAATAAATCTCTTTTTTCATTCTTTATTCTCCTAAAGAGGCAAATGCCCTTCATATGGCTAATATTAAACTGACCCAAGGTTTCCTACCTTAGAAAATAGAAAACACCTGTGTGGCACAAATGACTCTAATCATCCCCAGGGGACTGACTGAATCCTTCCTGTCCATGATGGAGACGCGCTTCAGTGCAACGGATGCAGCACAGGATTCCTGAAATCACAATCTCCCAGGATTAGACGTGGAATGAAAGATAAGCAGGGCATCCGGATGGCCTTTATTGGTTTATGATTGCCCTTATCCTAACCACATTAACCTCCTGATTGCTTGAGCAGACATTATTAGATGTTTCCATTGGAACAAAAAAGAAGAGAGAAGAAAATAGAGGCTAACAGGCAATCATGCCAACCAGCCCATGTAAGGAATTTAAGGCCAAGGACACAAAAAGAGAGAGAGAGCAACAGAAATGAAAAGGAGAGTGAGAGAAGGTGGAAGAGAGGAGGTGGGGAGGGGTAGAGGGTGTTCGATCATCGATTAAAGTGCAATTGTGCAATTTCATTCCTGTTCCAGCACAATGAGGAATGAGATTAAGCTCAATTTGGACCTGTTCAAGAGATCTCCTCACCTCTGTCTGAGGTGCGCTGTGCAACACACACACACACACACACACACAAAGGCACAGATGCACATGCACGCATACAAACCTACACACCCCTGGAGCCCCTCACCATGTCAGCACCCCTCCAGGGAAATCAGGCGTCTGGAGACAGGTCAGCCCTGGCCCATGTATATATTCATGGGCTTAATCTGGCATCATTTCTCTCTGCTGCAGGAAAAAGAAATGTATTTAATTTACACAATCCCCATTTGGCCTGCTCACCATGGAGAAATACATAGGGAAAGTAGGCCCATAGTGAGGGCTTCACCTATTCAGTATAAACTAGTTTGTAGGAGTGTGTGTGAAATGTGTGCATATACAAGTCTGTGCATGCCTACTTGTCTATATACAGCATGTCAGCATGCATAGCAATATTTAGACTGTGTATTGCAAAAGAAAAAAAACATCTTATCATATTCCAGACCTGTACTGTACACCCAAACAGTGGCAGCTGTGCTAGTCAGTTTGAATGGGAGGATGGGAGTTGTACCCAGCAGATGCTGTGTGTGTATTAAACAGATTAATTATTAAAACATGCTTGACAGATGAAAAGTGGGTCCTCGGGCTATAAAGGAAAATGTTTATTCTTCTGCCATAGACTGTAGTACACTTAGCTTCTGCTCTCAACTTATCCAGCGCCTCAATGAGGAGAGTAAACACTTTCTGTGCTCTGTGTGGTTGGAATCACATACATAATAATTTGAGATGGCCGTCTGGGATAAACCTTCAAATATGAATGCATGTTTAGTTATTGGGGTGAAATGTGTGTGTGTGTGTGTGTGTGTGTGTGTGTGTGTGTGTGTGTGTGTGTGTGTGTGTGTGTGTGTGTGT